>JAEQBH010003509.1:0-101336 GCA_016808115.1 Tetrastigma voinierianum
AAGATGGAAAAATAAGCGAGTCATCTGGCGACCTGACCTGCGCCCGCAACAAGGCAACGATAAAAACAAGAAAAAACAAAAATAAACATCAAATTTATAAGGAAATACCACTTAAATGAGAGAGAAAAATATAAAAAAAGAGATGTTGAGGGGGTGATTTCAAGCCAAGAATGACTAAAAATCACCCCTACTTTTCAAAATAAAATAAAACAAAACCGGATGCAATTAGGTACAGGAAAAGCAAAGCGAAGAAATGGCAGTGAGAGGTTGGATTTGTACTAACAAGAGCGCCAAAGAAATGTTGTCTAGAGTTTCAATATAGCAGTTATTATTGCTTCTCCTTCCTCTTCACAGAGTTCCTTTCCACCTTGTGCTTGTCGTTGAGAGATCAGCGGCCTTTCCTTCTACTGCGAGAACTCGAGATGCAGGCGGTTTCTTTTATGTCACAACTAAATTTAATAAAGAAACATATAAGTTTTAAATAACTTATTCTTTGTTTAAAAGTTAAAGTAAATAAATAAATAAAAACTTTAAATACAACATATAGTAACTTATTAAATTCAAATATATTTTTTTATATAAAATTTATACATTTATTTCTTTTTCTCGTTTCTTTTTTGAAACCAAATATAGGTGGTGTTTGTTGGAAATTTTCTATCCACATAAGTAAATATTAAATATATTCATGCTATCAACTATAATTAAGTCGGGCTAGAGTAATCTAATTGAGATTAAGTAATTGACTTAAGGGTATAAATGTCATGGAAATAATGTGTGGATATATTCAGAATATTTCTAGTTTGATGAGGGGCTAAATTAGAAAAATATAACCTCAAATAACTAGTAAAAATATTAGGGTTATGATTCTCAATTCATACGGCAAAAGAATCCTAATTCTTCTTCTTCTCTACATCCTTATCACTAGAGGAGAGACAAGCTTTTCTCATCAGGGTTGTATCAAATTCGAAAGATCTAATCCAGACATTTGACCTTTCGACGTGGATATATAGGTACACTTTAGCTATATACAAACTTTATCTCTTATGATGATGAGTAGAAATATGTTTATTTTGGGTTTGCCTAATATGCATGATTAGGTCTAATATTTTGGGATTTATATTGTGTTTATGATATTATTAGACTAGAAACATGTGGATAGACAATCAAAGAAACCACGAGAAGTGGTATCTGGCCAGGCCCATATTTGATTTTTTGAGATTTATTTATGATATGATTAAGATTATCATGTAATGAAATTTTTTTTTAATAAGATTTAAAAATTAAATCTTTGAGAAACCTAACTTGAATAATTTGTGGAAAATCAATAAAATGATAAGAATTTTTTTGGGTTCAAAACAAATATGAATCAGATTAATGAAATTTTATTTTTTTATTGAATTTGGGAACAATCAAAATCAAATAATTCGGTTCACCAATCATGACTTATCATAAGCTGTCTAATATTTTGATTTGATTCATTGAAATAAGATGTTGCTAAAGTAACATCTCTTATAGAAATGGTTCAAAAGGCATGAAAAGAAAGAATACTAAAGCTACTTATAAGGGTCTAACCTAAAAGAAACAATAGATAGAAACAAAGGTTATTTCTTTTGCAACAAGGAATGACACACAAAGAAGGAATATACAAAGTACCATGATTGATGTGTGAAGAAAGGTACATTGCTTATGTTAATTTATCTTGAATACCTAGAAGCACTTGGTGGTTAGATTTTTATGCTTCTAGTCACATAAGTGTCTCTATGCAAAGTTGTCAGGGTTGTTGAAAGCCGAGTGATGATCAAAGACACATATTTGTGGGCGATAGAAAGCAAGTCGAAGTAGAGACGATATGGCACTTTAGGTTATTATTAGGAATTGGATTTAAAAGATACTTTCATTGTATCATTTTTTTTAGATTGAATTGGTTTCATATTCTTTATTAGACATATTTGGTTGTTCTGGTTCATTTGTAAACAATCAGTTTTATTTATCTTTGAATTTGGATATTGTTGGTACTAGTTTCCTAATTGCTTATGATAAACTAGATATGCTTGAAACTATTACATCCTATAATGAAACCTTGCATGTGGAATCATGTGGTACTAAACGCATACTAAATAATGAAAATGCAGCCTCATTACGACACAAATGATTAGGTGATCGACATCTCTAGATATAGAGTTTAGCAACTTGTGTATGATGGGATTCTAGATTCCCTTGATTTTACAGACTTCGATGTCTGTGTTGAATGTGTAAAGGGAAAGCATAACAAAACTAAGAGGTTAATTAGGTGCCAATAGATCTATAGAAATTTTGATTAATACATACATATATATGTGGGTCATTTCTTATGGCTTCTTGGAATGGTCAACAAAACATCATAACTTTCATGCACAATTACTCAAGATATAGCTATCTATGTCTAATTCATGAGAAATCGCAATCTTTGGACGCATTTAAAGCTGAAGTTGAAAACCAACTCAACAAAAGGATAAAAAAGCCTTAGGTTTGATATGAAGGATAAGGTGAACAACATCCGTCCCATTTTCTAGATACCTAGAGACGTAAAATTGTCCCCTGATACGATATCGAATCACCTAGCATGAATAGTGTAGGCGAAAGATGAAATAGGAGTCTTAAGGATATGGTGAGGAACATGATTGGATTGTTCTAACCATGAGTCACTATGATATCTTTGCTTTCAGCGACAACCTACATTCGTGAAGTTCGGAAGGCTAAATTAGTTGCAAAAAAACACCTTATGATCTTTGGATAAACAAAAAGCATAGTTTAAAGAATTTAGATGTTTGGGGATGTCCAACTGAGGAAAGGCCCTAAAGGCCACATGAAAATAAATTGGAACTCAAAACTATGAGCAACTACTTTATTAGCCATTCGGAGCGATCAAAGGGCTTTAAGTTTTATGCTCTCTTACTTAGGAATATTTTCGAGATGGGAATTGTAACATTCTTTGAGGATGTTGAGTTTGGGGGGAGAAATAAAGTTAAGGACATTGAATTTAAGGAGGAATCAATTTTGTTTTCCTATTACTATCACTCTTGACAATGTATAGATTTTGATAACTCTAGAACCTCGAATGTGATGTTGAATTACCTTTTATAGACCATGATACACAAGATCATATTAAGGTTCTCCCTATTTAAGATGGGGTAATAGTTCCTGAACAGCAACTTAATAGCCTCAATGACCTTAAGAACATGTGCATTAAGGCGGTCCACTAGAGAAAGGAGAAAAGAAAATCCGAACGATTTTATCATATTTCTCCAAGAACATGAAGAAAACTGTGGAATTTTGGAAGATGATCCAATCAACTTCCGTCAACCCATAGAAAGTTCAAGTCCTTATCAATGGATTGATGTAATGAATGAGAGGTATAAGTCTATTCAAGACAACAAAGTTTGGAAACTTAGTCCACTACTAGAATGTGTGAGACCCATTGAATGCAAATGGATTTCTAAAACCAAGCGGGATTTAAGAGGTAATGTAGAAAGGTATAAAGCTCATGTTGTAGCTAAAGACTTTACACAAAAGGAAGGGATTGATTTTATTTTATTTTTAAATAAAAAAATCTTCTCTTTAGTTTCATCGAATGACTATTTTAGTACATTACAACACTTGTTGCACATTTTGATCTTTAAATCACATCAAATGGATTAAAATGATGTTCTCAATGGTGACATTAATGAAACAATTTCTTTGGTGTAGCTAAAAAACTATGTCGGGGAGACTCATGGGAGTATGGTTTGCAAGCTGAAAAAGTCATTTATGGACTCATGCGAGAATCTCATCATTGGTACCATAAATGTCATCCGGTGATTACCTCATTTAGTTTTGAGATAAACATTATTTGAAGATACGTGTGTATCATAAGTTCAATGGGAATTAAACATATTTTTTGCTTTTGTATGTCAACGGTATATTGCTTGCCACAAATGTTATAGGCTTATTGCATGACACTAAGAGATTTCTATAAAAACATTTTGACGTTAGAAGACCTTGGTGGCACACCTTTCACATTAGAGATCTAGATCGATCCATTGATATCTTTCTCAGGGTACACTTGGATTAATTAATATTGTCCCTCGTCGCTTAAGGAGACAAGTTTAGTCTCAATTTATGCCCAAATAATAGCCTCAAAGTCCATGAAATAAGAAAGATTCCCCATTCTTTAGTAATAGAAAAGTTTTAATTATGTTTAGGTATGTACCTATCAAGACATTTTGTACATTGTAGCGATTTTAAGTAAATATTTACGTAACCTGTACAAGATCATTGGAAAGCAACTAAACGATTAACGATGTATTTACAAAGAACAAAGCATTATATGCTCAAATATAGCATATCAAATCATCCCAGAGATAATTAGGTATTTGACTCCAGAATTTTTCTTGATGCCATGACAACATAGGTTGAGGAACAAAACAAAGCAATTTGGCTGAGGAACTTTGTCACCGGACTACGAATTGTTGATGAGTGTGAAACTCGTCTATTTTTAAGCCCATTTTTCATGCATAATTAAGAACTTAATGCTTATTTTAATGCAAAATTATGGAGTCTTCACCAAATTTGTTGTTTTGCAGGATCCAAGATCAAAGGAAACAAAAAGAGCAAGAAAAGCAGATGAAAGGACCAAGGCAGGAATAGTTGTCGTGAAAATTCCATAATTGTTGCGACAAAACAGAAGGCTAACAGAAGAAAATTTGTCGCAACAATTCCAATTGTTTCGACAAAAGCTAAGAAGAAACACTTGAAATTTGTCGCGACCAACTAAAATTTGTCGCGACAATCAGGCAAAAGATAGTAGGAGCATAGCATGAAGATCGAAGTTGTCACGACAACCTGACGCCAATGTTGAAGACAAATGTATAGAACAATTGTCGCGACAATTCAAAATTTTTTGTGACAAATTATCTCAAAAGTGTAAGAAATTTTGTCGCGATAACTCCATAACAAAGCTGAGGACAATATGGTGATAATATTGCCGGACATTGTGACAATTGTTGTGACAATTTATCCAGTTGAGCTTTCATTGAAGTCCACAAAACCCACCTCGAATTCCGACCCATCAGCAATTAGCTTATAAAAAGAAAGAGATAGGGCATAGAAAAAAAAATAGAGGATACACAGAATACATGGGATGAGAGACAATATAGAAAGAAGAGAGGAGAAAGCTATGTACATTTTTTTTCTTTCTTTTCTTCTTTGATTTTTATTTTTAGAATTAAAGTAGTGATGAGTTGTAATATTGAGCTTTGATCATTGAATATCGAGCTCCATTGTTAATACGAACGGAAGAAGAAATTTAGAAACATTGTTGGAAATCCTTTTCTTTAGTTTTTTTATTACATTTTCAATGAATTTGTTTAAACAAATAGTCATTATCATGTGTGATCCAGTTATGGAAGGCTAAGCTTCTTTTGGGAAGGGATTGGTGTTTGATTATCATGTTTGTATTATCTTAATGTATGTTATGGGTTTAAAGACTGAGTTGATCTAATTGGTATTATTCTTGTATTGAATTGTTCTAAGTATCAGTGGAGTATACCCAAAAAGAGTTGTATCTGTGCTCTGTTTTCAAGGATGCCTCTGAGTGACACAAAAGGATGTTTCTAAGAGCAAAGAGCAGTAACTTGGAGGTTGATAGGTATGAATCTTGTTAGCACTTGTAGTATGATTTTCATGTGGTTATGTAACCCAAATGCAAGATTCACACCCATATTCTTAAAGATTACACTAATCCTTTATTCGTTAGTGTTTTACATATATTGAAGGAAAAATCAAGCAAAGAAAGGGTTGAATGAGAAAGCGAAGTTCTTTCGAAGGCAACACATGCCTTGAGAAGGAAGGACGTAACAAAGACAAGCCTCTCAGGTTCGCTAAGGCGAAGGACCCTTCGCCTCAGTGAAGAATGTTGGGCTGGAGTAGGAAATGTAGCATTTTGGCCCATTTTCCATTTCTTTTAAATATATGTATTTGAGACATTAGGAGAGTTTCGATTTTTGGAGAGGGAACACCCTCTTATGGTTTCTCCTCCCTTCTTCTTGAACCATTTAGGGTCTATGATTTTGATTATTTCTTCTTTTTGGTTGGAGCTAATATTGAAGGCCTAACTGTTGAGGCTCTTGCAACGGTGGTGTAGAGGTTAGACGTTTTTCATCTCTCATTTATTTTGTATGTCTAAACTCTACTCAATTTGTAAATCTTTTAGTATTATATTTATCTTAAATATGATTTTGTTGGATTACTTAGTTGCAATAAGTAGTTGAACATCCTCTAGGGTTGATTGTTGAAGTTGATGATTGATTTATATACTTTTTAGAATGGTTTTGTGAATTCATGTTTATGTGGATGTTAGTTAGTGTAGTTCTTAGGATTATTATGGTTTTAACTAATTAATCCAAACTAAGAGTTGGGTCTTTGATCTCCATACTAGGGCATCCTTGGCAACGCTTGGATTATGCCCTAAAATTTGGTCCCAAGTCTCTTAAGGTATGAATTAGTTAATTGAAATACTAATTAACCTAATCAAATAAATTCAGGGAATTAGGAATGCCTAGTACTATATGGATTTTATTAAGTATCATCTCGACATTATGTGAGATCGCATGGGCCAGAGAGGTGATCTATGCGAGTGTGGTCAGGAGTAGTCCTAATGAATAGAGAGTTGACAGTAGGATTCTCGAGGAAATAAGAAAGCGCCCAGAAAAGTATCACATTTAATGACCTAGATGGACCGAAAGGAGAATAGGGAGTTTGTGTGAGAAATTAAGGGGAGACACAAAAGTGTAAACCTCATATCGGATTCTTTGGACATGCACAAGTGTACGTTCACTTAATCAACCCTTAATGAATATAAACCATAAATGCATCAATGGAGACAATCAACCCTGGAATCTTTCCTTAAGTTATATTCCCAATATTGCACCATTCCTTGTGAGTGGACATTGATCACACCTTGTTTTCTTTTCTTTTCTTTTGTTGTTAGTTTAGTTTAGATTAGAAACTATTTTCCTCTCACCATTGAGTCATTCAAATAGTGAACGGCTTTAGTAGCCGGGGTACTCAATCCTCGCTAAAACCACACCTTCCCTATGGGATCAATATCTTGACTTTTGGTCCACTGTATTTCTTATGCAACCCATGCACTTGCAGAAAATTGCTAACAAGTTTTTGGCACCGTTGCCGAGGATTTAACAATGAGTCTTTGGTAGCTACGCCAAAAAACTTGTTGAAATTATCTCTAAATTGATGCTCTTAGAACTAATGAACTCCAAATATCACTGTGATAAATCATAGGTGCATGTTCTAACCTCTGATTTCAAGGTTCCCTTCTAAGTGACAGCAGAAGTGTTTTCTTGAGGAACAAGAACAACCTGGTGAATTATCAGTTTAATAGTTAGAGGTTTCATCTCATTTTGGTAGAATGATCTTGTTCTTGTCCTGGAAGAGATTATTCTTATCGAAATGCTGATTGAGGTACCAATTATGATTGGAGATGCTTGTATTACCTTGTCTATGGGGGGACAAGTTAGCTTCAGTCCTAAGAATTGGTTGATTAGTACTGGTTTAGGAACGACAACCAAATCTTAGAGGGAATCAGATCCTAAAAGTAGTTGTTTAGACACATGTTGTCTTGGTTTAGGAACATGGTGGTCTAAATGGTGAAATGTATAGTGGTTGAAGGTATTTCAAGACTATACTAATATGACAACAGACGAAACTCGAGTTGAGCCCATAACTATGCTATTTTTTGAGCGAAATGCAAGCCGTGATCATATCATTATTAACATTCCCAATGTTTATTAAATCTCAATGAAACCTTTAACTCCTTTAGATTTAAACATTCTTTCAACTTAAAGAAAATCCTACAAAAATACTGTTATTCTAGTTTTGTCAATTAGTTAAAATCCATGAAAACTGAATTTAAATGGTGATGTTCTTGAGTAGTTGTGGTACTTGATCTTTACATTTTCTTATCAATCTCTGTGGGAACGATATCTGGACTTAAAAATCCACTTTATTACTTGTTGACCTATGCACTTGCAGAAGAAATGACCAAATTGAATTTATAATTAGTTGAAAGTAAGAACAAGAATATCAAATCGTCTGATGCTGATCGAGTTTTGGGTTATTGACGAGGACTTAATGAGTTCTTGGTATTAACTTCGGGAACTTGGATCACATAATATATTGATCGATCGTCAACAAGCCTTTAGTATGAGTTACTAGGGGACTATAGTTTAAGTATCACAGTTCTTGTACGATTTGATTAATTCAATTAACTAATTTAGCACTCTGACCTTGGGAAACTAGCGGGCATGGTCTTGGTGGCGGTGTAATCGAAATCAAACAGAATTAGGCGAAACCAAGCCACTAAGTTTTTGGCTTCATTGCTGGGGTTTGAGGCAAGAGGTTTGTAGATCAATATTTCAACCAAAAAGGAAATTGCTAATTTGAACATTTTTTTTTTTACTTTTATCATTTTCCTTGAAGTTTGAAATAGTGATGTATGAGTTAAGTGAACTCACTTTGATTTCGTGTGCTATAATTTCGAATTTTTATTACGTACATAGGCCAAAGAAATTTGAATTATTGCCATTAGACAGCACGACATAGAAGAACATTAAGGAACTTGGAAAGTGAGGAGGCTAAAGAAGAAAGCAGTGGGTGAATAGAGGAATTAACCGAACATGCACATGTGACAAGAGGACCTCGATTGAAGCCGAGATGATTTCAAATCATTTTCTATCATGATGTGAACTATTCTTCTAAGGGAATAGTAGATGCAACCTCTGGAGGTGCATTCAGAAGAAAAAGTGCTGAAGAAGCAACTCAATTGATTGAAGAACTAGCTTAGAGAAAATACAGAGCTCCATCTAAAGCTTGGTGTGCCAGATATAAACTAGAGGAGTGATTGAAATTTTGAACAAAATGGCTACTATTAAGGCAAGATTGTTTATCATGAACATAATGAACAACTGGAGCAAGAGAATTCAATTAGTTAATGGAAGTAGGAACTATGAATAGAGTGAGCAAAACAACTTGGTTGATCGGTTAACTCATGAGGTGCATATCAGATTTAGTGAAGTTCAGTACATTAATAGGAAATATAAGCTATAATTTTAAACCCAACAACAACCTACCAACTCATTACACACTAGCATTGAGGAATCATGAAAATCTCTCTTATGGAGGTGGAATGCAGCAAGGGCCAAGACCAACTCGGAATTATCATCATAACTATGCTCCACCTAGATTTCAAGGGCAGAATCAGGGAATTCAAAGAGCGAACAATCAAGGACAGAAGAGATCTCATTCCTTTGAAGATCAAATGTTGAGTTATATGGCTGAGAATAAAGGATGCTCAACGCAGGCAAAAATTGTTGAACGTGTATTTCAAGAAAACACAATATTTTTTAGACCAATACAATTGCTTCTTTGAAACACTTGGATAATCAGTAGAGCGACTAGCTCGGACTTCTGAAACCTTATGGGATTCTTTCCCAGTAATACAAAACCCAGATCAAAAGGCTGTATGGCCATCACATTGAGGAGTGTCAAAGAGTTGAAAGACAGAAAAGAAGATGAGAAAAAGAAGAATGGTGGTGAAGCTGAAAAAACAAGATCGAAATGAAACAGGCATTGAGAAAAAGCAACACATAACTGAGTTAACAGATGAAGGTGAGCAGCTGAAAGAGCAGAATAAACAAAAAGTTGAATAGGTAATGCGAAAGAAAGAGGAAGTGAGTTTATCAACCTCTAATCCCGTTCCCTTAAAAACTAAAGCAAAGCAGTCAAAATTAGATGATCAATTTTCCAAGTTTCTAAATATGTTTAGAAAGATGGAAATCAACATCCCTTTTGCTGAGGCATTAGCTCAAATTCCACATTATTTGATGAAAATGGAGTGGTGAGTTTGTTTGCAAACTACAATGCAATCATTCAGAAGAAGCTACCATAAAAAATGCAAGATCTAGGAAGCTTCACCATACCTTGCACAATAGGGAATCATGAATTTGGGAAGGCACTATGTGACTCTGGTGCTAGAATAAACCTGATGCCTTTTTCAATGGTAAAAAGACTAAGTTTAGGGGAGTTAAAATCCCATGATTATCTTTAAATGGAAGGCGGGTCAGTGACTTGGCAAAAAGGTATTCTTAAAGATGTCTTACTTTAGTCAGGTGGGAAAGTTTATTTTGATTGGACCTGTGATGATGATATGGAGAAACGATAAGCAGTGCACCCTTTACTGGGAAGACCATTTCTAGCTATGGTGGCCTTGATAGATGTGAAGAGAGGCTTACTTTAATGGTTGGCACCAAAGTGCATTTCAACTTGAATTGAAACTTGAATATAAACTTGATTAGAAATTAATAAAATGCATGAGGTGATAATGTAATTCTGATTGTCACTTGTTCTGTGATAATTTATGAATGAAATCCCTTGAAAGATATCATTGATTCACTCTACAATGAAAATGTTGGAGAAGGAATAGCAGTCTATTTAGTTGATTGGAATAATGTTGAACACGAGTGCAGGAGTAATGTTGAAAGTTCAAGCCGCGGTGAAGTGAGAGATTGGGGATGTAGAAAAACTCTGAAGGAGTTGTTAATACCTACCCCGAAGCATTTGAAACATGTATTCTTGGGTGAAGAAAAGTCTAAACCTGTGATAATAGTAGTAGATTTGACTATTAAGAAGGAGAAAAAAGTGGTAGAAATTCTGAGAAAGCATAAGGAAGCAATAGCATGGTCAATGAAAGATATAGAGGATCAGCCCATCTTATTTTGTATCTTAAATCCTGTGGAGAGAATGGACTTCCATTGAACACCAAAGGGCAAAATCAAACAAGCTGAGAGAGAAGTGGTAGGAAGGAGGTCCCTTAAATGAGTTAAATGTTGGATTCATATATGCCATATCAAACAGCCGCAAAGGTGAGCCTAGTTCATGTCGTTCCTAAGAAGGGTGGAATTATAATGATCATAAATGAAAAAAATAGGCTAATACCCTCTGAAGCTATTATAGGATGGAGAGATGTATAGATTACATGAAGTTGAATACTACCACGAGAGGGATGCCTATCCTTTACCATTCATTGACTAGATCTTTGGACAAATTGGCAGGACATCCTCATTCTTGTTCTTTTGGATGGCTATTCTGGAAATACGATCAAATAGCCATAGACCACGAGGACCGGAAGACTACTTTTACATGTCCCTATGACCTTTGCTTCGAATGATGATATTTAGATTATGTAATGCTCTGCTACATTTGAGAGATGCATGATGTCTATGTTCTCAAACTTAATTGGAAGAGAGGTTATGCCGTATGGATGATTTTTATCTATGGTTTCGGTTTGAGAATTGCTTGGAGGAATTTAGTTGTGTACTTCAAGGTGCAAAGACAAGAACCTGGATCTTAATTAGAAGAAGTGCCATTCTATGGTAATAGATGGAATTGTATTGGGGCATAAAATCTCTACAGAAGGGTTGGAAGTAGACCAAGCCAAAATATCAGTGATTTACACTCTAATGCCACCCACTACAGTAAAGGGAATCAAATGTTTTCTAGGGCATGAAGGGTTTTATAGGAGATTCATTAATGATTTCTCCAAAATAGCAAGGCCACTATGCAAACAGCTTGAAAAATATGTAAGGTTTGAATTTGATGAAGCATGCAAGTCTTCATTTGAAGAGATAAAAGCTAGATTGGTCATAACTCTAATCATGGTAAAACCATAATGGAGCAAGGATTTTGAAATTATGTGTGATGCTAGTGATTATGCAATGGGAGCAGTTTTGGGGAAAATAACAAAAAAGATTTTCAAATCTATATATTATGCTAGCAAGACCTTCAATGAAGCTCAGAAGAACTACTCAACCACAGAGAATGAAATGTTAGCAATGGTCTTTGCCTGTGAGAAATTCAGACCATATATTTTGGGATCTCATATCATAGTACATATAGATCATGTAGCAATTAAATACCTAATGGAAAAGAAAGATGTCAAACCTAGATTAATCAAATGGGTCATATTGTTGCAAGAATTTGACTTAGAGATCAAGGACAAGAAGGATAATGATAATGTGATAGCAGATCACTTATGCAAGATAGAGAAGCCTGCTGAAGATTAAAAGGAGACTGAATTTGAAGAAAACTTCCTTGATGAGAAGTTGTTTCAGGTAACATATCAATTACCTTGGTATGCTAATTTAGTGAACTACTTAGCTTGTGGAATTATGCAACTAGAACTCACTTATCAGCAGAAAATGAAGTTGAGAACTGAGGCTAGATTTTATATATGGGATGATCCACTTCTATTCAGAAAAGGTGTAGATCAGATCATTAGAAGGTGTGTACCTGAGACTGAACATTATGAGATTCTAAACAAATGTCATGCATCACCAAATGGAGGTCACTTTGTAGGGGATAGAACAGCTCAGAAAATTCTTCAATCTAGGTTCTACAGGCCAACATTATTCAGAGATAGTTTTGAATGGGTCAGGCATTGTGATAAATGTCAAAGAATGGGCAACATCAATAGAAGAAATGAGATGCCTCTACAAGTAATCTTGGTGGTGCAAATTTTTTGTGTATGGGGTATAGACTTCATGGGACCTTTCCCGTTATCATTTGGAAATTTATACATTCTCCTTGCTATGGATTATGTATCCAAATGGGTCGAAGCAATTTCTTGTCCAAATAATGATGCCAAAACAGTAGTGGGGTTTGTTCAAAGGAGCATACTAAATAGATATGGAACCCCAAGAACAATTATCAGTGATGAGGGAAGTGATTTTGCTTACAAACTATTTGCAAAACTCTTGAGCAAATATGGAGTAAGACATGATATGGGTTTGGCTTACCACCCTCAATCAAATGGACAAGCTGAGATAACGATAGGAATCAGAATATACTTAAGAAGACAATGAATACAAGTGGAAAGGATTGGTCATTAAAGCTATATGATACATTGTGGGCTTATAGGACTGCTTACAAGTTTCAAATTGGGATGTCCCCATACAGAATTGTGTTTGGAAAGGCTTGTCATCTACCCCTTGAACTGGAATATAAAGCAATGTGGGCTATTAAGAAGCTGAATTTTGATTGCCAAGCTGCTAAGGAAAAGAGACTACTTTAATCGAATGAATTGGAAGAACTGAGTAATGAAGCATATGACAGTGCCAGGATTTACAAAGACGAGACTAATAGGTGGCATGATCAGAGAATTCTAAGAAAAGAGTTTTAGGTGGGAGAATTAGTCCTATTGTATAACTCACGACTCAGGCTTTTCCCAAAAATGCTCAAATCAAGATGGAGTGAATCCCTTCTGGTCACTTCTGCAATGCTTGCAGCACCTGACAGTCGCTTTGAAGACAAAGTCGGGGGAATAGAGTTAAAGTGAATGACCAAGACTGAAACACTATAATCGGAATTTTAAATGAAGAATAGTTTGGAGACTAGAAGTTTTGCAAGAAAAGGAATTTTTTGAAAAATCTTGCTGACGTAGCAATGTCTAGCTAAAGACACTAAATAGAGTAGCTTCTTAGGAGGCAACCCAAGCAAAAATTTTATTTTGTTTTTATCTTTTGTTTGTTTTAGTTGTATAGTCTTTCTAACATTTGGTTTCAAGTTTGATTTTAAATGATAATTCATTTTTATATTTTTCAGGACATGAAAGTTGAATCTTAATTAGGGGATTATTGTTGATTGAGCAAAACTGATGCATTGATTGAAAATATGAAATGAGGAAGGAATGAATGCTCAAAATTTTGTGAGAATTTTCCAATCAGCTTTCATTGTTTTTAATTTGTTGTACTTAACAATTGTTGTTGTGCTGAAATGAACTGTTAGATTATAATCACATTGTAATCACAAGCATGATTTGATGATTGATGTGCTTAGAATTGATGCATGTTGCCCTGTGTGTAAGATTGATGAGATAAGATAAAAGCGGGATGGAAATACGTGGTGTCGTGTTGCCTTGTCGATTGTCGACAAATACCTTTCAGGATCTTCTCAATATAAGACAATTTAATTGTTGCGACAATTTAAAATTTGTTGCGACATTTTTCATGCTTTAAAGGATATCAATTTGTCACGACATTATAAATAATTGTCGCGACATTTCATACTTGAAAATATTTGTCACGACAAATTTTGGCTTTGAGAATACAATTAATTTATACGTGACAATTTAGCATCGTGTGATTTTTCTTTTAACTTATAAAAGGAGAAGTTAAAAAGTTATTAAAAAAAATTCAAAAATCCTTTATATTCGTCCAAGACAATTGAACCCTAGAACCTTCCCTTTCTCCTTCTAAAACCCTATACCCAATCCTTCCGTCAAAGAGTGTCTGAACAGTAGAGATTTATCCCAAATCTAAATGAGATAATGGCCGAATTTGCTGATTTTGAATAAGAAGCAACCCTCGATCCTGTGACGACAATTAATGAATAAGAAATTCAGGGGAAAAGTGTCGAGGCTGAGGTACAAATCAAGGAAGGAAGAAAAGAACGAATGAAGAGAAGAAGGAACGAAGCGAGTAAAGAAGAGTTGAAGATTTTGTATGCGATGGAAGCCTACAAAGTGATAGAAAGATCTTGAATAAGGATTCATTGGAGAGAGAGGATTGAACATTTCATCTCACCCTTGAGGGGTGGTGACGGGATGGAAGATGTTTGTGAGCATATGCCACACAGGCATCTTTGCATTGGTGAGGTTCTATGCCCGATATGGTGGGAAGAAAGGGAACTTCAGTCTTTACACACGAAAGGGAAGTGGGTCGTCCGTAGAGATGACATATTATTAATTTGAAGAATTGATCGACTTGAAAAATGGATCCAAATTCAAGAAACTAAAGGAGAATCTAGAATTCCAAAAGATTTATGAACTTCTAATTGCTGGAAATGGAGAATGTAAGGGAAATATGAAGACTGCTTATGAATCCATAACAAGAGGCTCACTGACTAAGGAAGCCAAAGTTTTGTTATACTTCCTCAATTCAGTTTTGATGCCTTCAAAGCACTTGAGCACAATGAGATAGATGAAAGAGTGCTCTTATGCTAATACGAGAGAGCAAAGATCAATATGGGAAAATTGATTGAAAAATCCATCATCAACTATCAGAGGAGCAGTTTCTAGGGTCTCCATGCCTCACCTAACAATGATCACTTACCTCTGCATAAAGAGAGGAGTTACCTACAACAAGGATGACGATGAAAGATGTCCCAAAACCCCTCCATTTACCCTCATTGCCATCACAAAACCTCCAGCAAACAAAAACAAGGGGAAGTTGAAAGAAGCTGAGGAACACTGAGGTGATTGAGCAGGATATGGTCCTTAGCATAGAGAGAAGAAGCAATGTAAGGAAAGGGAGTGCTAGTCCTGATTGGATGATAAAACCCCGGTTGGGAGCCTGCAGAGACAAACAGGAGGAATCTCGAGAGGCATGAGCGACAATTAGGCGATGGAAATGTTGAAAATAATGGAACATAATATGATTGAGAGAGATAGCCAACTGAGAAATCAACTGCAAATAAGAGATAAATACTTTGATGAGGAGATTAGAAGAAGGGACTAGTTCATGGATGAAGCAATAAAGCAAAGAAATATACAATGGAAGAGAGAACCGGAGGAAAGAGATGAAATGTGGATAAATGAGTTAATGGAGAGAGATACAGCCTACTAGTAGGAAACAGGGAAGAAATAAGGTGATCTAATCAGAATGTTGGAGATGAGAGACAAGGGAATTCAAGAATCATTAGTTTCTAGAGATAGAACATGGTTGAATAGTTTGGGTTCTTTTTGTCAAAGCTTGAAGTCTATGTATCAGGAACAAGTGAACTGAGAAGGCGACCCTTGGACTCGATAAGCGAAGAGCGAGTGTGATGGCAAAGTCAAATGCAGGAAATCTTGGACTAGGCGGTAATGATAGTATCAGGGAAGAAGAAAGTGTCATTGCCAAAAATCAACATTTTAGACTATGTGCTTTATATTATTGTACCCCCTGATGTACAAGGTTTTGAAATACCTTAAGGAAATCCCTCTATACCTCTAGTAGAGCCTTTAGAACCTCAAGAACCCTCAAAAACTCAAGAGAAGACCAAGAATAAACAAAGAAAATAAATATCTTTTATCTCAATTGAAATGAATCTCTTTGCAAATTCTTCTTTGATGATGAATGAAATACTTTTCTATATTGTGTCATCCTACGCCTAAATTGAATATTCTTGCATTTGAGTGAAAATGTTTGCAATTGTGATTATGAATTGCTTGGGTGAAATTGAATGTGATAAGGTTATTTGTATTGACAGTGTTGATTAGAAATGAAGAATTTAACCAAATTGAACTTTGGAATGACAATATAGCACAGTAATCTTTGAATAAACCAAACAACAAAATCGGTAGAAGAAATTAGGGTAGGATGATTTCAACAAAATTGAGAAGTTGTGATGTCAAGGATAACTAAACTGAGATTCTAAATTCATGAAGATTCTAGTAAATTAATATGCTGATAAAGCTGATAATTCTAATTTGCTTGGTATTTGGAGTTTTAAGAGACCGAAAACATGCACATAGTCACAAATACCGCCTAAGCTTGATTTTGCTTAGGATAGGAACTTCTTATGAAATCCATCAAACTTTTGAGTCTCCAAGGGTCCTATAACTTGTTAGATTATTGTTCAAGGTGAAATCCTAGGCAACACAACCAACAGGAAATGATTTAGACCATCTTTGGAATGTTTGTGCCATTTGAAGCCTACCATGTAAATATGCATTTGCATAATTTTGAGCTTAATGCCAAATTCATCAAATGCGAATAGGAACAACAAACCTTCCTAAAATATGATCCTCCAATAAAGAACCCTTAGTTTGCCCAAATTGCATTGTGAATGCATAAGAAGTGATAATGGGACAAGTTTGGGGGAGTATTAATTTGAAATTTGAAGAAAAGGGAAGAGAAGGGGTGGAAGAAAGAGGATCAATTAAGATGAAGATGCACCAAGATATGTGCACATCAGAAAATTCAGAAGCTGTAAAAGTTCAAAAATGTCAAGGAGGAATGTGTTTTGTCTTATAGCCTTCCTCCCTTGAGTTATTAAGTTCTTAGGGGTGCTTCAACACCTAGTACCCTAATGCCAACTGATATGGGAGTTACTAACCTAAAGCTTGCTAAGGGTGGTAGAAAGCTTAAGAAGGAAAAACATTGCACCATTCCTAAAACCTTGAATTTAGAAAAGAAAGAGCTTCGAGAATAAGAAACCAAATTGAAAGGAGAAAGTGGTCAAAAGAAATACCATAATGGTGAATATGCAAAAAGATGAACCAAACCTAGTTTCGGGTGCTTGAAGGATGTTTTGAGTAGAAAATAGAGGATGGGTAGTTTGAATGCAAAATGATGAATGGTATGTGCAGTTTGGGTAAACTTGAGCCTTAAATATCTAGTTACCTACCCAGGTACCCAAGCCATACATTACAAGCCTTAAAGACCTATTTGATCTTAAAGGTGATGTTAGGCCTACATTAGTTGAGAACAATTTGACCAACAAGTCGATGGGACCTGAGTCAAATCAAGGAGAATTCCATTCTTTTATATAGATCTCATAAGACTACCTAACTTGAAAATCAGTCATAAATGGATGACCAACACACACTCACATATCAGGGATCAAGAACTGAAGTTGTTTACACTTTATGAATTATCTGGTTGTTGGAAAATTTTGATTGAAAATATTTTTGATTCCTGAATTAAGGCTTAGTTATAATTTATATCACAACTGATGTTGAGTGAATTGAATTGCTAATAATACTAAAAAGATAATTGGAAAGAAAAATGGTCTAGCTTAATTGCTTAAGGACAAGCAAGAATTCTCTTCTTTGCTTGGGGACAAGCAAGACTTTAAGTTTGGGGGAGTTTGATAAGTGTGAAACTCATATATTTTTAAGCCCATTTTTCTTGCATAATTGAAAACATAATGCTTATTTTAATGCAAAGAGTATGGAGTCTTCACCAAATTTGTTGTTTGTAGAACCGGGATCGAGAAACAAAAAGAAGCGAAAGCGGTTAAGAGAAGACCAAGGAAGGAAAAAGTTGTCTCGACAATTCCACAATTGTTGTGACAAAACTTAAGGAAATGATAGAAATTTTTCGCGACAATTTCATAAATGTCGCGACAAATCAGAAGGCTAACTGATTACTACCCAAAAAGTGCTATTTTACACCCTTATTAATATATGTTTTGAGCACCTTTTTGGGCAGTAAGCGGCCTAATTAACCCAATTAGCATGTTAAGGACCTAACAGGAGCTCTTGATCAAATTTACATTGGCAAAGTTTGTTGTTTTTTGCGGGCTATTTTGTACCATAGATGAGGTTCAGCTCAACCATGGAGAATCGAGAGTTCAGCTTCATGGCGCAAATCAAAAGCGAGGGGAAGAAGAGCGACCTTGGTAGAATGAATCGAGCACCACGACAATTTTAAACCGCAGCCCTTGTGAAATTTTTGCGGCTGCCAATTTTCACGGCTACGACATTGTTCACTTGTCGGCACTGACCTTTTATTTTTGTTTGTCACTTTTTGGATTTCTTCCTAATTTGTCCCCCTGTATTAGTGTTTGTTTTGTTTTTTTGTTTTGGTTTTTTTGGTATTTTGTAATGGGGTTTGGCTATAAAAGCCCCCAAACAAGACATTGTAAGCAGACTTTTTCATTTATTGCAAATTTTTGGAGGGAAGCTTTCAGCTCTTCCCGCTTTTTCTCATTTTCTCTCCTTTTCTCTTACTTTCTCACTAGCCAAATAGCCTCTGAGGATGACAACTCAGAGGATGAGTGGCTAGGAACCTTTCCTCCTTGAAGAAGAAGGCCACTATGTGAGGGATTACGGCGTTTGAGGGTTCCATGTTTTCACGCGGTATTCAACATCGTTCTTGTTCTTTTCTTTTTAACTTTGGTTTAGGATCAGCAAGTTTTTTGGACTGGTTTGTGTGATGATCTTTTGGGCTCATTGGATGCTTAATGTTAGATCCATTGATGTTCATTAGTTATCATTTATGAGCCATTGGAAGGTGAGTCAAGGTGACTTGTGTTTTAACGACTAAGAGTACTAATGGCCAATGGATGCCATTTTTAAAGATGTTTAAGGAGGCGTAGTTTTATAGCTAAATAAAGATCCCGGTTTGGGGAGATGACTATAGGTCATCACTCCCATCACGAAAATGACCTAAGAAACCCTCGGTTGCGTAGAGCCTAAGAAACGAGTGTCTGACATAGGAGTTATTTACATTTTAATTTATTTTACTTTTAGTTTCACCATCATTAAACCCCCTGTTTTTATCACCACCAAAAATTCAAAACAAATTCTCCATTTTGGACTTAATTGCAAGTCATTTGTGCGAAGAAAACCCATCCACATTGTTCGTACTAGAGCCATGTTCGATGGCCATCTTCTGACGGTAGAGGTATTAGGTATAAATTTTGTTGATTCTGGATACCCTACTGCACCACGAATCACTAACAGAAGAAAATTTGTCGAAATAATTCACAATTGTCGCGACAAAAGCTGAGAAGAAACACTTGAAATTTGTCCCGACGATCAATCAAAAGAAAGTAGCAGCATATCAAGAAGAAGTTGTCACGACAACCTAACAACAATGTTAAAGACAAATGTATAGAACAATTGCCACAACAATCTAAAATTTATTTAAGTAGAATTATCTCAGAAGTGCAACAAATTTTGTCGCAACAACTCTACAACAAAGATGAGGACAATATGGTGATAATATTGTCGCAACATTTTCGCGACAATTTATCGGATTGGAGAAGCTACGATACAAAGTCCACAAAGCAGGCTCAAGTTCGACCTAGTAGCAATTAGCCTATAAAAAGGAAGAGATGGGGCACAGAAAAAACAAAAAAAAATAGAGGATACAAAGAATACACAAGAGAGGAGACAATACAGAAATAAGAGAGGAGAAAGCTTTGTGTATTTTTTTTTCTTTCTTTTCTTCTTTGATTTTTATTTTTAGAATTAAAGTAGTGATTTGAGCTGTAATATTGAGCTTTGATCATTGAATATCAAGCTCCATTACTATCTGAACTTGAAGAAAGGCTAGAAACATTGTTAGAAATCCTTTCTTCAGTTTTTTATTACATTTTCAATGAAATTGTTTAAACAACTAGTCATTGTCTTGTTTCATTCAGATATGGAAGGCTAAGCTCCTTTTGGGAAGGGATTGGTGTTTGATTATCATGTTTGTATTATCTTAATGTAAGTTGTGGGTTTAAAAATTGAGTTGATCTAATTGGTATTATTCTTGTATTGAACTGTTCTAAGTATCAGTGGAGTATACCCAAAAAGAGTTGTATATGTGCTATGTTTTCAAGGATGCCTCTAAGTAACACAGAAGGATGTTCTTGAGAGCAAAGAACAGTAACTTGGGGATATGCTAAATTGATGCTCTTAGAACTAATGAACTCCAAATATCATTGTGATAAATCATAGGTGCATGTTCTAACCTCTAACTTCAAGGTTCCCTTCTGAGTGACAACAAAAGTGTGTTCTTGAGGAATAAGAACAACCTGGTGAATTATCAGTTTAATATCTAGAGGTTTCATCCCATTTTGGTAGAATGATCTTGTTCCTGTCTTGGAAGAGATTATTCTGATCGAAATGCTGATTGAGATACCAATTATGATTGGAGAAGCTTGTATTACCCTATCTATTGGGGGGACAAGTTAGCTTCAGTCCTAAGAATTGGTTGATAGTACTGGTTTAGTAAAGACAACCAAATCTTAGAGGGAATCGGATCCTAAAAGTAGTTGTTTATACACATGTTGTCCTGGTTTAGGAACATGGTTGTCTAAATGGTGAAATGTATAGTGGTTGAAGGTATTTCAAGACTATACTAATATGCCCATAGACGAACATAAGTTGACCCATAACTATGTTGTTTTTGAAAAAAATGCAAACTGATGATCAGATCACTGATTATATTCCTAGTGTTTATTAAATCTCAGTGAAACCTTTAATTCCTTTGGATTTAAACATTCTTTCAATTTGAAGAAAATCCTACAAAAATACTATTATTCCAGTTTTGTCAGTTTGTTAAAATCCATGAAAATTGAAGTTGAATAATGGTATTTCTTGAGTAATTGGGGTACTGATCTTTACATTTTCTTATTGATCTCTATGGGAATGACATCTAGACCAAAAATCCACTTTATTACTTTAACCTTTGCACTTACCTGAAGAAATAACCAAATTGAATTTGTAATTAGTTGAAAGTAAGAACAAGGATATCAAATATGATTTGTGCAATCCAGTTTTTGGAGCTATTGCCAGGGACTTAACAACAAGTTCTTGGTATTAACATCCAGGAACTTGGATCACACAATATATAGATTAGTCGTCAACAAGCCTTTGGTGTAGTTACTGGGGGACTATATTTTGGTCTCTAGTATCTGTATCATAGTTCTTGTACTATTTTGGTCATTCAATTAGCTAATTTCTGGCACTACAGCCTTGGACTAACTGAATAGGTCCTTGGTGGCAGTGTTGGAAATCAAGGCAATTGGGTGAACAAGCCACCAATTATGGAAGGAAATGAATGACCGTTTAAGTTGTATTCTGACAATAAATAAGGCTTTTAGTACTCTAATAACAATATGACCATGACTAAGTTTTTAATATATCAAGTACAATTTAAATTTGATGTAGTCATCTCTACCCCTATTCTATCTTTTAGGCCCTTGTTCGTTAGAGAGAAGGGTGATGTTTGGTCATTTTTGGCATGAAATCACCACTTCCGTCATTTTTTTTTTCATCAAATATGAGTTTTCATTTCCAATAAAGTGGTTTCTTCCACTCCAATTTAGGCTTTCCTTTGTTTTTCCTTTTTTTTTTTTTTTTTTTTATCACCAACTTGTTGCAACATGTGGTTGTGTTGTCGACAATTAGCTTCTTCGTGGGTTCTCAAGTTGGTAGTTCAGATGGAAAAGTTCGATCCGACAGAGTCATCAGATCAAATAATGTTCACCAATATGCTGCAGATATGGAATCTTAGGTATTCTAGGCATTTTTGGATTATCAAATGTGTAGGCCTTGAGTCGATCCTTTTTGCTATTAACTTGGATGTTTGCGTCATCCTTTAATGTTTTTAGGACTTTTGATTATGTGTTTCTATTGATTGTATAGCTCATCCGAATCAATAAATTCATCTATTTTCAAAATAATAATAATAATAATAGGACCATGACTAATTCAAAACATATTGACCTCAAGTTCCCAATTGTTAAGGAGGGGGTATAGAATGGTCAAATGTTTATAGAGCACATTAGCACAAACTCCATGAGTGTGGATCTGCTCACCAAAGGTTTACCACCCAAGGTCTTTCATTAGCACACTGCTCATATGGGTATTGTATCAATTGATGCTATGTAATTTTAGTGGGAATTGGTATTCGAGTATCAGTGGCAATTTGTATTCAAGTATCATTCAATTGTAGACATATTTTATAGATATTTTCTACAAAATAAAGTTTGCGTCTCAATTTTACTTTGAATCTATTATGATCTCACTAAATAAGTTAGGCTTGTTGCAAATAGACATGAAGAGATCGCAGTGTATATAATTTTCATGCTACGCATCCATGATTGATATGTGTTTCTGCCAAAAACTTGTTTGAAAATGTTTATGATAACCCAATTCTTTCCAAGGTCTAAACTTATACCACTTTTCATGAGGCAAATTAATTTAAGAGCAAGTGGTATTCAACATAAGGCATTCTAGTGCCTCTCAAATTATTTTTGTTGGAAACTGTACTAGACATTGAATGTCTACTAGTGCCGCGAGTTACTGAAGTAATAAAGTGGATTTCTGGGAGTCAGGATATCACTCTACATGGATCACACTTAACATAACCTTGTTAGTACCACAGTTACTCAAGTTCATCACTATTTGGAGCTATAAATATGAGTAAAGATATTGAAATTATCTTTTGAAAATAAATGTTTTTGGTTCTTTTGTTCTTATGCAATATTTTGGATTTTCAAATAAGGATAGAATTTGGAATGGGTTAATTGCATCAAAACCAGCAGGTTCTAAAAGAATATAGTCAGATTTGATTAATTTATCTTTGCTCTAGGGGTACTTTGGTTAGATCCTGGCTAGCTTCCACAAATCTAACTTTTCACACCCTGAAACACAAGCTCTCAACCAAGTAGTAAGCCATTACATTTATGAAAGGGGTCCCTTAAGGAAGAAATTTCCCTCATACCAAGGTTTCATTTAATCCCATGAGTTGAAGGAGACTTAATCCTCAAACCAAGGTCAACAAATCCCACCCTATACAGCTTCAATCACTGCCCTCTAATTAATTCACATCTCAACTCCATGGACAGAGGTTCAATGCCTTCGAATTAAAGAGAAGAACAACACTCCAATATATTCATCTGAAGAACAAATAATCTGGATCGGATCTACAAATCACCTCAATTGTCACTTTGAAAGGATCTATGAGAACATATCTGAAGTAGCAAAATTAAGATCTATTACATAATACTAAAGCTTAAGAGAAACAAATCCTAATTTAGTCATATAAAAACTCGATCAATCATCAAACCAACAATTAATATGCAATCGGAATTAATTCATCCAAATTAGTTAGTCTTTCATTTTTCAAAATCTGAACATCAATTCAGCGATCGAGACGAGTTCACGGGTTGTCGAGAACGCAAAGTAAAATGAAAGAATTCTAATGCTCTACTTCACCTGACAAGAACTTTGTTAAACTAAGTTAGTTTGAACTTTGAAGCTTCCTTTATGATTACCTTCTTTTCAAAATTACAGAAGTTGGTTCTACGAAGCTATGCACTTTCGACCTTAGGAGCTTCTATTTATAGGCACTAATGATTAGGCCACAGCAGGCGAATAATGTGGCCCGAAAAGCCCAAGGATCTACCTAGTCGGCACGATGTGTGACATTTCTGTGATGTCGTGACTACATTTTAGTGTCACGACTTTACACATTCCCTGCTTATCTATGCAATGTCGTGACTCTGAGTGTCAATGTCGTGACTTTGCTATGATGTTGTTGTTGGAGTCGCAACTCTGTAATTAGGTGTCTTCATTGTTGCAGCTTTGTTCTAATGTCACGACTAAAGTAGTGTCACGACATATCATTGAAGTGGTGTCATGACATTAAATATGTTGTGCTGCCTCATTGTTGTCGCGACATTACTGATGTGGTGTCGCGACTCTGAATGTATCGTGACTCAGGAGTAGGTGTCGTGACTTTGAATGTTGTCATTGAATTCTAATGTCACGACTCTGATCCTTCTATTCTACTTCCTTCAACTGATGTTGCGACTCTAACTGCTCTTGTTGATGTCTCGATTTTGTTCATCCAGAGCATTTAACTTTGGTACTGGTATCGTAACATTCCTCTGACTAATGTTGAGCTACGATATGATCGTATTCCTCATTAATGTCATGACTTTGATATGATGTCATGACATTCATCAGCTAATGTTGCGACTCTGAACTTTTGGCCACCTTTTCCTTCTTTTCTTGTTGTTTTATTTGTTTTTCATGATATTCCTACAAAAATACTAAATTTGGTGAAGTATCCATAATTTGCAATTAAAACGAGTATTCAACATCAAAAATCATGCAAAAATGGATAAAAATAGACATAAAATTCATGCTTATCATTATGTCATTTAACTATATTTAATTATGTATGTGATCATTGATGGGTTTAGTTACATTAAAAGTAACAAAAACTGCTTTGATCGTATGTCAATATAGTTGATGGAAAGATTGTTTAGGATATACCCTAAGGTTATGATAGCAAATTTTGAGCTCGTTTGGTTGAATATATTTGTAAGGTTATATATATGGCCTAGTGAGAGATTGTTGGAAGAATTTCAATAATTATTATAAGGCCATATATATGGCCTATGTAAACATTAAATAGATTCAAGCCATCAATTTTAATTAAGCTTAACTAAAGTGATCTAATTGGGATAAAGTAAATGGCTTAAGGGTATAATTATCATTGAATTGATGTGTTGATACATTAGGGATAGTTCTAATTTGATGAGGAGCCAAAGTGGAAATATCTTAACTTAATATAACTATAATAAATATTAAGGCTATGTTCCTCAATTCAAACGGCAAAAGAACTCAAGTTCTTCTTCTTCTCTACATCCTCATCCATAGATGAGAGACAAACTTTTGTCATTAGAATAGTATCAAATTCAAAAGATCTAATCCGTACGCTTCTGCCATACAAATTTTATATCTCTTGAATTAAATGGGTAGAAACATGTTTATTTAAAGTTTGCTTATCATGCATGATTCATTTCTAACATTATGAAATTTATAATATGTTGATGATATTGTTAGACTGGAAATATGTGAATATGCAATTAAGAATTCTTGACAAGTGGCATCAGAGACGACCCATATTTGATTCTTCTAGAGATTTATTTATTTATTTATTTGTCATATGCAACTTAGGCATGTTGGGTGAAGGCCTAACTTTATATATATAAATTAGAAGATTAGCAAGAGTCTCAAAAATAAAATGATATAAAATGGTGATATAATTTAATATTTTAAAATTTTAAAAAGAAAACTAGTATTATTATATAGAATAATATATATAATAAATATTAAATTGAATTCAGGTTAAACTTAGGTCAATAAACTTTTGTTCAAATCTAACTCCAATTATGTCCAAGTTGAAAAAACCCAACTCCAGGATGTATATATGGATTGTGGAACAATATTTGGTAGACTATAACTATTTAACACTAAAATTTTAAGTCTTAGTGTAAAAAACTTAACTCGAGGATGTACAATTGGATTATGGGACAATATTTGGTAGACTAAGTGCAGTTTGAATACATTTTTCCTTTTTTTCTTTTTTCTTTTTGCTTTCATCCATTTTGATCTATTTGTTTTTATTTTGTCCCTAACTTATTACTTAATTTTTTTAAATTTTTTATTGAATTAAAAAAGCTAAAATATTTGGTTTAGCCTATTTTGCTTTCTTTGATTTTTCTTTTTACCACCACCATTTTCTCACCTTCCAAACTGATTCATGATTTTGAGTGCTTCAAATTTTCAATGGTTATAGTTGTTAAATTAAATTATTTTCCTATTAGTAGGATTCTTTTTTCTTAGCACTCTAGATTTTGTTTCCTTTTAGGATTCTTCTAGTAAACCTATGCCCATATCATGGGGGTGTCTTACGGGGGACCTTATTGATTCAACAATGAACCCCAGTGTGGAAAGTGCCAAGGAAAATACAATGAAACAATGCCATCCTGTTGCCCCGGTCACGGGTGCGTGGGAAGGTGTGCTCATTTAACTCATAAAATTGACTCTCGGCAACGGATATCTAGGCTCTCGCATCGATGAAGAACGTAGAAAAATGAGATACTTGGTGTGAATTGCAGAATCTCGTGAATCATCGAGTCTTGAATGCAAGTTGTGCCCGATGCCATTAGGTCGAGGACCTTTGTTATGTATTTTTAATTTAATTCATTGGAATAAGACTTTCATTTTTTCTCTTGCTCCCATTGGGGTTTCGTAATTTCAACATGGTATCAAAGCTAGGTCTCATAAGAATAAATTTTATCTCAAACACAACTTTCATGGATCCAACTGGTGGCGTGATCACACAATTTTTGGCACGATCGCAGAATTGGTGTTTCGACGATTTTGATCTTTTGCATTTTTTTTGTTTGTTCTAGCAGATCTGAAATTTGGTATTTCGTTTGCCCTTATTTTGTTTCTTGATTAAGCTTATTGAAAGAGACGATTCACTTCAATCTGTGAGTATGAGGTTGGATGGAAAAAATTATTCGTATTAGAGTTATGTGATGAGAAACTTTCTTATAGGAAAAAATTTGTGGGGATATGTTATTGGAACTTGTGTTAAACCTAAAAGTACTAATGAGAATTATACTGCTAAGTTAGATACGTGGGAAGCAAACAATTCAAAAATTATTACTTGGATTAACAATTCTATTAAGCATTCAATAGGTGAATGTTTGGCAAAGTATGAGATGGAAAAGGAGGTTTGGGATCATCTACAGAGGCTATACACTCAATCAAATTTTGCAAAGTAGTATCAATTGGAGATTGACATAAGTGCTCTTCAACAAAGGAATATGAGTGTTCAAGAGTTTTGATACGCTGTAGCGGATCTTTAGGATCAATTAGCTCTTACAGAATTTAATGAATTAAAGGCATGTGGTGCCTATATTTCTCGTAGAGAAGAGCAAAAATTAGTTCATTTCTTGATGGTTATTCATAGTGATTTTGAAGGAGTTAGGAGTTTTGCATCTTTTTCCACTTTCGTCTATGGACTTCGTTGTTAGCGAGTTATTGGCTGAAGAAACACGCCTTAAGTCACATTTTGAAATGGGATTCTTTCTACTCCGAATCCTTCTATGTTGGCAGTACCTTCTAAGTCGTCTTCTAATAATTAGAATAGGACCTCCACAAGGGTTATATGATAGTCTTTTGTAAGTAGAGCTCGTTGGAAGAGTTAGTGTCTAAGTTAAGGGCCAGAAATCAGTTGCAACAACAATCTCGGCTTGGAAGGCTAGCAGGACCTGATCAATCTAACAAGCCACCTTGAATTCTGGACCACCATAGTTTTGATACTACGGTAGTAGTCGCGCCCGGGTTCTTTCCTGATCCTCGTGCCTAGCTTCTTGATTTCAAAGTTTCTCCCTACCTGACCCGCAAGCTATGTCTGCCTCTTCTTTCATAGGTCGGTTTACTCACAATTCTTCAAGTATTTTGTCTTCTATATTAATCTTAGACTCTGGTGCTTCTCATTATATGTGTCCAGATTCTTCTTGTTTTACCTCTATGTATAAATCATCTTCTATTCATGTTATGACTGTTGATGGCACCCTATGCCTTTAGCAGGTGTTGGTTCTATTGTTACCCCTAATCTCGCTCTCTCTCTCTAATGTTTATCATATTCAGATCTTACATTGAATCTTGCTTCTAGTTGTTGGTTATGTGTGAAAGTTCGGTATTGCTAACTTCGCCAAGGAGAAATTTGAATTGGTTTTCTAAAAACTTTTTGCCTGACTACGATAAATCTTCAATTTAAATCTGATAACAATAAGTAAAGAGATAAGGATAGAAAGCATAAACCAGTTTATAGTGGTTCGGCACAACCTTGCCTCGTCTGCTTCTCTCAACCTTCAGCGGTGAGGTTCCACTAGTGTCAAGCTCCAACCGAGCTTCTTTCTTTACACTTGGATTATGGCTCGATGGCGCCTCTTGTTTATACACTTGAGTTCGATCTCCCGATCTTGAACTTGATTACACTTGGATTTTGGCTCCAATGGGCTCCTGATGAGTCCTAAACTCATCTATTTTTAATCCATTTTCTGGCTCCAATGGGCTCATGACATATCCTCAATAGAACTGGCAGAATCTATGTCACAATAGGTAGCTTTATGTCACGACAAAGATCAAGCTAAACTCAAGCCAAAAACGAAGATTGTCGCGACATCTCACAACTTTGTCGCAACATAATATGAGAGAAATTGACTAAGAAATGTTGCGACAAACAAGTGAGTGTTAAGATATAAAGGAAGTCAGAAGACAAAACTTTGTTACGACAAAAGACAACTTTTTAACCACATTGATCAAGGAAAATGGCAGTGGAACTTTGTTGCGACAGAAGACAACTATGTCGCGACACAGCATTCAGAGTCATCATTAAAAGCCAAGATAACTTTGTCGCGACAGAGAGGTTTTATGTCGTGACAAACACAACATAAGGTTGAGGTGAATTCTGTCACGACAAAGAAATCTATTGTCGCGACAAAAGCTGAGAAGAATTAAAAGACGAATGTTGTGACGTAGAAAAGTATGTCGCGACACAATGAAAAACTGAAGGAAAAAACCTTTGCCACGACAATGATCAAGCAATGGCAATAGAGTTTTATCTCAATAATCAAATTTATGTCACTACAATAAAAGCTGTAGAGTAAGAAATTCCTATCGTGATAGAAAATGGAAGAGAAATGAGATAAGCCAAGAAAAATTTGTCACAACAAAGATTTCAATGTTTCAACAAACAGTTCAGCCAACGACAAAGATCGAAGAAGGAAATATGTAGTGACATCATCAGAGTCTGTCATGACACAGAGTTCCATCTTAACAGTGCAAGACATCAAGACTATGTCACAACAAAGAAAAGGTATGTCGAGACAATAGCAACATGAAAATGTGAGAATTCTTGTCATGATAAAAGATAACTCTATCGCGACAAAGGTTGAAAATAACCACAAAAAGAATGTCGCAACATAGCAAAGAATGTTGCAACAAAGTTGAAGAGCCGGAGGCAGAGAATTATGTCGCGACAAAAGATGGAAATGAGAGAATAGAAGATTGTTGCAACATAGTGTAATTTATGTTGCAACATCTCAAACTCAAACTTATGTCGCAAAATAAAGAAAGGCTGAAAGACAAGAATTTTTTTCGCGACAAAGAGATTTCATGTCATGACATTTTTCAGGAGCAGCAAAGAATGATAAGTTGGTTGCAACAAAGTTTTTATGTCGCGACACAAGACACTCATGTCGCGACAATTACTAGCTAACTTCAGCAGAACTATGTCGCGACACTGTCAAATTACGTCGCAACAAAATCCATGAAGAAAGCACAAAAGTATGTCACGACAGAAACTGCAAGCCATGACAAGAGCTAGGGAACAAACATGAAAACTATGTCATGATAGAATTTTCTATGTTGCGACAAAACAACCTATAGGCCAGAATTTTTGGGGATCCATAATTTCAGCCTTGAAGTGCGGCCTATCATTTGAAAATCTATAAATAGACGCATTTAGGGCATTGTGCGCAGCTTCTGAAAAACCAGGAACTTTTGGGTAGCCGGAACTCCTTTGTATATTAATTTTCTTTTCTTTCATTTAGTTTTTAGAGTAGCATTTTAGTTAGTTTATCTTGGAATTGAGTAGTGATCTAGTGTTTAAAATTATGTTTTTCTAATACCGCCGATTTAATGGAATTTGGAAATTTTATAGTTCATCTATTTCACTCATTTGTAATTTCAATGAATTTACCTTATCGCTTAGTCACTATTCTTTATAAAACCTTTGAAAGACTCGAGCTCCATCTAGATCGATCATGTTAATTATTGTTTTCTCGCTAAACTTCAAAGAATGTCATGGCCTCCCAATCATAAATTTATTTAAGTGGTATTGTTCTTGGAATGCTGTTCGTAATATTAGTAGTGTGTACCTTAAAAGGACTGTATCTTGCCCTAATTTCTAGAAGCCCTTTCGGGAGTGACATAGGATGGAGATTCCAAGAGTATGTAACACTACTGGGGGGTCCGTTAGACTAATATTATGGAACTAATGAACTTTGAAGGACTTTGATAAATCACTGATTTACTCATGGTGTGAGATTAGGCCTGATGATATATCACTTAGTTCGATCAAAGGTTTCTTCTGATCGATGAAAGGATCTTGATCCCATGTTAGCTAAGATCTAATCATGAGACATAATTTTTTAGATTCGATGGATTTAGATGCCAATTAAATTTGGGAAGGGTTGTATCATTCCGTCTATATGCAAGCAGCCTTCAATCCTAAGCAGTGCGGGTGTGAAGTAACGTGAAGGAAAATACCCGCATCATAGAAAGATATTATATTCTACAAGTAACTGACACTCATGTGTCGAAAGGAACATGGATCTCTAATTAGTAAAAATGTAGAGCGGAAAATCCAAGCTATACTACTCGCATTCGATAAGTTCATATTTCAAACTCATGTAGCTGAACTAATGTTATAAATGATGCAAAATTGGCTAATTATACATTGAACTTAATCCCGTTGTTACTTACCTGTGCTGAAATTTTCAATCCAATTATTTTAAATTCTTTATACATAAGTTATAGAGTTTTATTTAGTTTTTACTTTCCTTTAGTTTAAAAACAAACCACTTTTAACTTTGGAGTTCAAATAGAAAGGATCTTGAGTAGATGGGGTAATTGATGTTTAGATTTTTCATCAATCCTCGTGAGAACCATCTAGACTTAAATCCACTTTTATTACTCGAATGAATTTCAGACTGCAGCGATCTAGACCAAAACACGATTTCAATTGAAGCCTATGATTCGTGCCACTAAGAGGGGCATCTCGAATCAACACATTTGTATCCTTAGGTTCTCCCACGCGTAGTCAATTCATCGCAAAGATACGGCTCTGGGGTCGAACACTGGGATGGCCATCCTATGAATGATTTGCATCGTTGTTTGGAAAATGCAGGAGGCTTCGCTTGATTCTGATTTGGTTCAAAACAGTGGAAGTTGTTTGTTCACTGACTAACTGTAATGGCTTAAAGTGAAGTGTGGTAAAATGAAAATCTTGAAGGCTCGGGGTCATCAGCTTGATAACACGGGCTATTAAAGTGTCCTCGTTATATCCGAGACAGGCAAATGACCTATAGTCAAAGCCAAAACCTGATCTTGTTTAATTATAAAACCTAACCCTAGAACCACTCCTATTCGAGGTCAAAACCAAGTACTAAGCATTCAAAGTCCCATTCAGCTTTAAAACCCTATCATTCAACCTCTCATTTCAAAGGGGGTTTCAGAATGGTATCTAAAGGATATTAGTGCATCTAGCATTAAGCATGCAATCGAAACCCTAAAGCATGACAAGTATCGAATTAAAGGAACAACATTAAATGGCATTAAACCCCTAGTTTGAAGGTATGGAACCATAAATGCGACTGTGATCATTTAAAGTATGAGGATAACCCGCAACAACCCCAAAACCAAGCTAAATCCACACTCTTCAGTTATGAGGCTTAAGCTACATCCCTTGAGTCGCCATCCTCAAGGGGTGTGCTCAAGTGTACCTAGAAAATGAAAGAAAGAGGAGAGAGAAGAGAGCAAATGAAACCCTAAAATGAAAGCTGCGGGAAAATTTACATAAAATGAAAAGTTGCTTCAAAGTTGCTTAGGGTTACAAGTTTGTGGGGGTTTATATAGTACAACCCAAAGTGTGAAAGTACCAAAATACCTAAAATAGATTACATAAGGGCTAAATGGTAATACATCAAAACGTGGTCGCTTAGGATCAAATATACTAAAATCACAGGCAAGCACTCGCTTACGCAGTGGGGATTGGCTAGCATACGAAAATTTCGCTTTGTCTACGAAATTCCCGCAATTTTAGTTAAATTTACGTAGATAGAGAGTCCGGTAAAATTTCACATCAACAATGAATTTCGCTACCTAGCCGAAATCTCCCTAGGCTAGAGAAAATTATATAGGAGATAGCCAAATTATTAATTTCGCTTAGGGCACAAGAATTTCGCTTAGCTAGCGAAATTTCGCTAAACTACGAAATTTTTCCACTCGCTAGGATCGTAGTCCCTTCGCAATCCTACCGAAATCTTCGTGAATCATAGCTAGAAAACTCGGATCGCCCGCTTTGCCTACACCGCATCTCACTGCATCTACTGCCTTCAAAATCCACTTCAAATTCCTTTATTTTTTATGGTTGAAAACACCTTTGATTCCCAAGATTCAAGCATATCTTGTCATCAAACTTAAAACACGCGGGTCGAGGTACGCAAAGACCCGCAAAATCACCAAAACAAGCTCCGGGAAATGGCATCGCGGAACTAAGGGACCTCGCACACATCAATCGCGATCATGATGTGCCGCAAAGCACCTAAACCTATCTCGATAGTGGCTCAAAATAGCACTTTTTGGGCACTAATCAACCTACCTATCCAAGGCAACAACATATTTTATATGAAAAATCAGTCAACAAGTTTTTGGTGTCGTTATCGGGGACTGATCTAGTTCTTGGTGGCGTGTTGAGAATTCCGTGATCTTTCATATTTTGGTATGTACAAAAATTAGTCAACAAGTTTTTGGTGTCGTTGTCGAGGACTGGTATAGTTCTTGGTGGTAGTGTTGATAATTTGGGTGATCTTCATATTTTGGTAGGTACAAAAATCAGTCAACAAGTTTTTGGTGCCAAGCACGGATTGAAAAAGAGATGAATTTAAATATCACACTTAAATCCAAAGATAGAATTGCTAATTTGACATTTTTCTTTTATTCTCATTATAAATTTCAAAAAATCATAAAATTAGTTTTTAATTGCAAAGAGCCGAGTAAAGCTACAAGTTTTAAGAGCTTTAAATTCGACATAGTTGTTTTTCATAGATTTAATTTGATTTCAATGTTTTTCTATTTCAGGAAGCTTTCACATTCATAGAAAACCAGAAGCAGAACTGTTGCCTTTGGATACAGAACTGAAAAGAACACTGAGGAATCTAAGAAAGGTTAAAAGTGTTGAATCAACAACTATGGCAGATCAAAGAGAAAGAATGCAAACTATTCTAAAAGAAGCAGAAGTAGAGAGACCTCAGAGGCAAATGACCATAGAGGATTTTTAGAGGCCAGTTATTCAAGATGAATACTCTACTATGAGACACCGCTTATGTAGCTTCAACAATTTGAACTTAAGTCACTTTTCGATCGCCACCAAGTAAAAGATCGCCAATTTATCGGGCATCCTAAAGGAAGACCCTTAACGAGCATATGGGAAGATTTACGAGATGGCAAATACGTCAAGTTGAATGTGGTGAGACGGAAGTGACTTCAAGCTGCAACCTGCTTCCATTTTCATTGAGATATGTGGCAAGAACTTGGCTCGAGTCACCGCCGCTGGATCAAAGGAACAATCAAAGAGTCAGTAGAGGCTACATGAGTAGATATTCTTCCCTCCCACCTCACTTTTGAAATGAGGGAAAATCATAGTGTTCGGGCAAAGAGGATGAAAAGTCTCTATAATGTGGGAAAGATATTAGGATCACAAAGATGGTAAAGGGAATAGATTTGAACACTCAGATGGATATTTTTTATCATTCTATGAATTATACCTCCAAAGGTATAATTGATGCAGCTTGTTGTGGAGCTTTTAAGAGAAAAAGTGCTGACGAGGCAAAGTACCAAGTACATCTTGCCAAATGCAATTATAGATCCATCCAAAACTCGTGGAAGCAAGGCAAACTTAAAGGAAGTGGTGGATAGAGCTGAATTGGTAACTCGGCTATAGAAGCAAAATTAGATGCATCGATGAGAAAAATGGGGGAACCATGAGAGAAGAATGCACTCAAGAAATGAAGTGGGAGCAAATGATGAAAAATGAGAAGCAGAATAGTGTCGAAGAGGACTAGCCCATGAGGGCCCCTCATCAAGTCGAGGGAGGCACAACATCTCAATGCTAATAGAAGCTACAACTTTAAGCCCAACTCTATTTTAACAAACTCACATACTCAAGATTCAGAACCATGAATTTCTATACGTGGGAGGAGTACAATAAAGGTCAAAGACCTGGGTAGAATTTTCAACAACATTATGCTTCACCTGGGTTTCAACAACAACAACAACAAGGAAGTCATAGGGTAGAAAATCAGGGACAAATGAGATCTTCTTCCTTTGAAGAACAGATGTTGGTTTTCATGTGAGAGCAACAAGAGGTCAAGGAATCTATGAGCGTAAATTCTGTTGATCTAAGATCATTTCAGTAAACACAACTCGGTGGTTTCAGCCAATACTAATGCCTCTTCAAGAATCTAGAGATACAAGTAGGGCATCCGGCCCTAATATACAGACCGGGCCCAAGGATGCCTTCCAAGTGACACAAGGAAGAATCCAAAGGATTGTATGGCGGCACCTAAGAAGCCGGGAAGAGAGACAGAAAGGTTAAAAGAAAAAGATAAGAAAACTGATAAAAGAAAGAATAAATTTGGGGAGAATTGAAGCAAAGATACTTAGTGGTCAGCCAAGAAGAGAGAACAACAAAATTGCAGCAAAAGAAGTAAGCTGAAGAGGGAGATCTAAGGAAGAAGGAAGAGGTTCAAGCATACAGGCCTTAAGTCCTATTCCCTCAAAGGTACGCATAAGGCTGCTGAAAGAGGAATTTTCTAGATTTTCAATATACCAAGAAAATACAAAGTTAATATCCTTTAGAGGCATTGACTCAAATGCCCTACTATGCAAAATTTATGAAGGATATATTGGAGAAGAAAAATAAAACTCAGCCGAAGGAGGAGTAGTAAGCCTAATAATACCGCAGCAAGGTCGTTATCCGCAGGTCTCTACCGTGAGAAAATGCAGGATCCGTGCAAACTTCACTATCTCGTACAATAAGGAATTTCTAAAATAGGAAAAGCATCAGGTGATTCTGTGGCTAGCATTAACCTTATGCCCTTGTCCGTAGTTAAGAGACTAAGCTCGGGGGAAGCTTACCCCACAAATTTTTGCAAATGGCGCATTAACCTTAGCTCAATCCATGCAGATTCTTGAGGATGTGCTTATCAAAGTGGGAAAGTTCATTTTTCTAGTGGACTTTGTGGTTATTGATATTGAAGAAGACGAACAGGTCCCACTGCTGTTAAGAAGGCCTTTTCCTTGCTACAGGAGCAACTTTGATAGATTTGAAGAAATGAGAGCTTACTCTAAGGGTCAGGATGAGGGGTAGTACTTCAATCTCAATCACAAATAAATAAATTTTAATTTGATAATATTGATCGTAGCATCAGAGAAAAGTAACACCCGCCTGTTTCCGAATCGGAGCAAATGATTGTAAGATTCAGAGTTCAATGAATGAAAATGAGATGAATTTCCAGTATCTTGATGTTCTTGATGTTGAATATCTGAACTCCAATTTTGAATCAAAAGAGGCAGTACCCAGTATTGATGAAAACGGTACAAAAAAATGCAGCAATGAACAGAAAGCAAAAGAAACATAAACAAGTTCTGAAGGGTTAAACTTGAAGGAATTACCCAGTCATTTAAAGTATGCTTCTTTAAACTAAAAAGCAAACCTCGTTATTATTTCAATGCGCTGACCGAGTCCAAGAATAAAACTCGCTTTGAAACTCCTCAAAAATCCAAGGAAGTAATTGCCTGGTCCACTAAAGATTTGAAAGGAATAAGTCCTTCTATTTGCATGCACAAGATCCTTTTAGTTGATAATGAAAGTACCTCTATTGAACATCAAAGAAGACTAACCAATAAATGAAGAAGTCATGTTAAGTACTTAAATTGCTAAATGCAAGCTTTATATATGCAATCTCAGACAGCCCTTGGGTGAGCCTAGTTCATGTGGTTCCTAAGAAGGGTGGATTCACTTTTATTACAAATGAGAAGAATGAATTGATTCCTACAAGAACTATGACAGGATGGAGGGTGTGTATGTACTGGCGTAAAACTAAACACCGCTACCGCAGCGAACATTATCCTCTACCTTCATCGATTAAATGTCAACATGTGTCACAAGACACCTCATTACTACATTTTCTCGATGGATGTTTTGCCATAACCAAATCCCGACGATAAGGAGTAAGACTACATTTATAATAGGTACTTATGTCACTTATGCTTCGAAGAATGTCATTCGGATTATGTATACCTCACAAATTCTCCAAAGATGTATGATGTCTATGTTTTTAGATTTAGTGGAAGAGGCTATGGAAATCTTCATGGATGATTTCTCAGTATATGGATTTAGTTTTGATAAATGTCTGGAAATTTTGGAAACAGTACTTCAGAGGTGTCAAGAAAAAAATTTAGCCTTAAATTGGGAAAAATGTCATTTCATGGTAATAAAGGTATTGTCTTAAGTATATAGATTCTCCTTAGCTGGGTTTAGAAGTAGACCAAACAAAGGTTTCATAAAAACTCTGCTACCACCTATAATAGTCAAAGGGATAAGAAGTTTCCTAGGACATGTTGGTTTTTACAGGAGGTTCATAAAGGACTTCTAAAAAATCTCTAGACCATTATGCAGACTGCTGGAAAAAGAAGCAAAGTTTGATTTTGGTGAATCATGCAAAGCTACATTTGATGAAATTAATTTCAGATTGGTTACAGCCCCCATCATGGTAACACCTGATTGGAACAAGAAGTTTGAAATTATGTGTGATGCCAGTGACTATGCAATGGGAGCTGTATTAGAACAGAGAACTGAGAAGATGTTCAAGGCCATATATTATGCCAATTAAACCTTCAATGAGGCTCAAGAGAACTACTCTACAAACTAAAAAAAGATGTTGGCAATGGTGTTTTCTTGTGAAAAATTCAAGCCTTACATATTGGGGTCCCATGTTATAATACACACTGATCATGCTGCAATTAGATATCTGATGGCTAAGAAATATGCCAAGCCAAGACTGATCAAATGGGTATTATTGCTGCAAGAATTTGATCTAGAAATTAAAGACAAGAAGGGTAGTGACAATGTGATAGATGATCACTTGTCTAAATTGGAAAAAACTACTATAGAAGAAAAAGGAAGTGAAATAGCAAAAAACTTTCTTGATGAGCAACTATTTATGTTATTAATCCAAACACCCTGGTATGCTGATATTGTGAATTACTTTGCTTGTGAAATTATGCCATATGAATTCAGCAACCAGTAGAAAAGAAAGTTGAGAACTAATAGCAGCTTCTATATTTAGGATGATCCACTACTTTTCAGAAGATGAGCATATATGATTATCGAGATAAAATTTAAATAGAAATAAGGTGAAATTATTGATAAATGCATCACCATATGGAGGATATTTGTGAGACGTTAGAACATCCCAAAAAATTCTCCAATCAGGTTTTTATTGGCCTACTCTATTCAAAGATTGTTTTGTATGGGCAAACATTGTGATAAATGTCAGAGAATGGACAACATAAGCAAAAGAAATGAGATGCCCCTACAAGGAATCTTGGTGGTGTAGATTTTTTATGTTTAGGGAATAGACTTCATGTGACCTTTCCCATCATCATTTGGAAATCTATACATTCTTCTAGTTGTAGATTATGTATCCAAATGGGTGGAAGCAATATCTTGTCCTAGAAATGATGGTAATACAGTTGTTGGGTTTATACAAAGAAATATTTTAAGCAGATTTGTAGCACCTAACAACTGTTGATTTAGGAGCTCATTTTGCAAACAATTTATTTGCAAAACTCATATAGATATGGAATAAGACATGTAATGGAATCATTTTTATCACCCTCATCAAATGGGTAAGCATAAAATTTCCAATAGGAGATAGCAAAAACTGGGAGAAAACAAAGGAATACAATCATAAAGACTGACCATGCTAGACGATGACAAGGGCTTATAGAACACTCACAAAATCCTGTATCGAATGTCCCATATTAAAATTAGGGTTTGCAAACTTTGTCATCTCCCTCTAGAACTGGAATACAAAGCTATGTGGGCCATCAAGAAACTGAATTGTGACTTTCAAGCTGCCAAAGATGAAAGATTACTCCAAATGAATGAACTGGAAGAGTTGAGAAATGAAGCTTATAATAATGCCAGAATCTACAAAGATAAGGCAAAGAAGTGGCATGATCAAAAGATTTTGAGGAAGGAATTCAAAGCATGAGAATGTCCTATTATACAATTCTAAGCTCAAGCTATTTCCAAGAAAACTGAGGTCAAGATGAAGTGGTCCTTACACAGTAGTAGCAAATACACCCTTTGGAGCAGTGACACTGAAAACTAAATCTGGAAGTGAGTTTAAAGTGAATGGTCAGAGATTGAAGCATTATCTTCGAAGAAGCTTAAATGAAGATTAGTTCCAGATTTTGAAGATATGGGAAGAATTTTTCTAAAATGAAAACATTTTGCAGCAAATGTTTAGCTAGAGACATTAAACTAAGTAGCTTCTTGGGAGGCAACCCAAGTAAAATTTTATTTTTCACAGTTAGCTTGTTTTGGTTAAATTTTGTGTGTTTGAAGTTTAGTTTTAATTTTGTTTGAAATTTTATTTTGTGAATTTTGTTAATTTTTTAGGACAATGAAGTTATACTAGGGATGGATTTATTTGGAATCATTTTTTCTTAGACTTATCAGGCTGAAAGTACTACAAGGGGGAGTTTCTCTTTTTCCCTAACTGTCTTTAATGAGAATGAATAGTAGGAAATTTTAAACATATTTGTTGTGCTCATTCCTTTAACACCTTGTTGATAAGCATGTTGAATTATATTAAGTGAATAAATGAAATGTGATTGCTCATATCACCGAGGTTCTTGATGATTATATTTGTTTTCACAAGTATGATTTGAATAGGATGTAAATATCGCATACTGTTATTTGTGTGTTTATTGAAAGATGTTAATTGTGAAATTTTGAGGAAAGCCATAAGATTGTCGCGACAGACAATCCTATGTTGCGACATTGTTTCGACTCTGTTTCTATACTGGTACTCTTTGTCGTGACAAAGAGTGAAATTAGCCCATTTGAAGTCATAGGGAAGTAAGTCGCGACATATTTCTTTATGTCGCGACATTATATCAAGTGAGATGACCGAAGTAGGTCGGGAAATTATTTCTTTATGTCGCGACATAAGTACACTTGAACCTCACATTTTTATGTCGCGACATTCTTGCTCTGTTGCAACAAAGGACTGGCCTAGCCTTAATTTGATTGCAGAAAATATGTCGCGACATAAAAGTAAAAAGGGAATAAACCCTAGGTTAGTTTTTGTTGTGACATTTAATGAGGGCACAACAAAACATTTGGCTATAAATAGAAAATTTTTGAAACCTGAAAGGCCACTTGCCTAAAAAACAATCAACCCACTCATCTTTCTTCGCCAAATCTCTTTCTCTCCTTTCGAAAACCCTAGATTCCAAAAAAAAAAAAAAAAAAAAAACCTTCTACTGAACATGTCTAAGTTGTTGCACCTTGTTCCTAACTGACAAAAACGATGGAAGAGTATGTCGAGATAAGGAAGAAGCAAATCTGCCAACTTGCATACAAAACAGACATAAAGAAGAAAGAGCTGAAGAAAGAGTAGAGATTGAGCAACAAGTTGAAGAAACCATAAAGAGGAGGACAGGAGCTGTAGAAGTTGAAGTCGAGCACATAGAGGAAAGAGCAAGTGATTTGGTTTTTAGTGTGTTATTTCAATTCAGAGACAAATCATGAAGACAAAGATTTCATTGACGAAAGAGGCTTCAGCAAGTTGATCTCACCATTCCAAGAAATAGTTGAGAACAAAGGATGGCATCTCTTTTGTGAGCACAAGGCTCTTGGATTTCGTAGATGTGGTAAAGGAATTCTACGCAAACATGGTGGGAATAAAGGACAAGACAGTGTATGTCAGGAATAAATGGATTTCGTTAAGCAGGGAGGAGATTGACAAAACTTACAATCTAAAAGAGAGGAAGAATGGTTCAAAGTTCAAGAGACTAGTAAAACAACCAGACTTCTAGAAAATTGTTGATCTGCTGACTGATGGTCAAGGGAAATGGAATGCCACAAGGAAGAACCCACATGAGTCCATTGAGAGAGGTTCGTTGAGTGAACAAGTCAAGGTCTAGTTTTATTTCTTCTGCTTAGTCATTTTACCTTCTAAGCATTTGAGTACAATCAGGGAAAATGAGGCAGTCCTTTTGTATGCCATCTCGAAGGGGTACAAGTTCAGTGTTGGAAAAATCATAGGGAACTTAATTTTGAGTTATTACAGAGGTGACTACGAGGAAATTGTGCTTCATCTAGCATTGGTAAAAATTGCAGACCCGTGCGAGCAAGTATACGCGTCGAGTTCACGTAGTGTAATGGATAGTCAAGTGCCATTCCCATGAAGAGAAGTGTGCAAAGTACTGGTTTAGTGACCTAGACAATATTTGGATCCAATCTTATAGCGAATTATGAATAAAATAACTGAATTAAAGAAAGCCTAATATTAAAATTTTGATTTAAGGTAATAATGAGAAAACTAGGGTTTTTGGTTTTTCGGCTTTGATTTGATGTCTAGTCAATGGATTTTACCTAGATAGTGCATTTATTTAATATTCCATATGATTTATGTTAGTGGGTTGATCGTGCCTACAAGCTATTCTCTCTCGAGATATAACAGCCTATCTCGCTAGTTGGGTGTATTGCATCTCTGATTCGACCCCTTGACTCCAAGATGCATGAACGTGAAATCCCTAGTGATACACTTGGAATGCTAGATATTTGTATTCCCTGATTGATTAAGTGTTGCTTTACCCATGTCCCTACAAGTCATCTTCTGGAGACGTGAATTCTAGCATTAGCATGCCACAATCGCCAAATAATAACATGTGATTACTCTTAGAGTAAAGAACCATAGAAATTCATATCGATATTAAATAAACCACAATTAAAGTATTAATCCATAATGGTGTGGTTAGGGTTGACAAAACCCTAGAGAGAAAAGTTAGTTCATAGTGATTTTCATTACAGACTGAAAGATTTTCAGCATCAAACGAATTAGGGAAAAAAATACAGAAGAAGTCGTCTTCGCGATCTCCTGGAATCTGTCTTCACCAATCTCTCTCTATCCGCCTCCTCGCATTCACCCACCGAATCCTCTTTGCTCGAAATTACTCTTTATACTTAACCGGGCCCATCAATGGCCCAGAAAATCATAACCTTTAGTGCTCCCGTTGACAGATATTTTCGCTACGCCACAAGAAAGCTCCTTCGCCGCAAATGCACCCGAGGCCAATAACCGCATTCGTGCCCTGCGCGCCGTAGGCCTCCACGTCGTCAGCAGCGCTACGCGGTAGCGTAGGCCTCCACGCCGCCAGCGGTTATGCCGCAGCCGTGGGGTGCCTCTACCATGTGTACCCGGAGGCTCCACTCACCGCACTTTGTCGCTTCTCGCTTGGTTCTTCTTCTATCGTTTAGCTTCATTTTTTTTTCCAATATCACCATGTTCTATAAAACATTATAGTATAGGGGATTAGCGCAATATTAGTGAATATGAATGTGAATCATGCAAGTTGAGCTATGAAAGCACATAGAAATTTTACTGAAATGCATGCATGATTCACTCCGATCAACACCCCCAAACTTAGCTTCTTGCTTGTCCCCAAGTAAGAACAAACTCTAACCAGGGCACACAAGAATAAAGCGCAACTAACATTGACGATATGGGTATAGTACACATGATACCAACAAGAAGGGGTCAACAAGGACCCGCCTCAAAGATCCAGTGGACTACCTCTAATTGCTCAACTTTCAAGAATTGATCGGGTCACTCCTACTGACCGATGCAGTCTAAACTCATTTGGTTTTTAATCCATTTTTCTGAGTTTATTACAAGATAATTGTTTATTCATATACAGAAACCTGGGTAATTTTCTCAAAATTAATTTTGTAGAAAAATACAGCAGAAATGAAACTCCCTACAAAAACTGGAAGAATTCAGCCTGAGAACAAAAAGGAGGTCGCGACTAGGAAATGAAAGTGGCGACAAGGAGCTCTTTTGTTCAGTAATTTCGAGGTCACAACATCACCAAGACCAGTTAAGGAGGTCATGTCAAGAAAAAATGTGGTTAAGACGAAGAAACTATTCAAGGCGTGTCGAGGTCGCAACGCCAATCTAAGGTCGCGACTTGATCCGTTGAGGAAACCACAGATGAGGTCTCTGCAAGATAATTTGAAGTTGCAACCAGTTCTTAAATGAAGGACTCAAATTGAGGTCGCGACATGAAACCTAGCCGAGCTGCCGGTCCCAAGAGGAAATCGGTCAGAACCACTCAAGATTATTCAAAGATCTCTAAGGGAGGTCGCGGATCAATCATCGAGGTCGCCAATTTAAAGAAACACCGAACATTACAAAGCCATGTCGTGGACCTAATATTTAGGTCGTGACGGAAAACTCACCAACGGTCTTTACTGCAAAGGAGTCACGACTCACTTAATCGCCAAGAACTCTAAAAGGAAGTCGCGACCGGGCCATTGATACCGTGACCTGAATGCACTTTGAGCATCGACATCCAGGTCGCAATTATGTTTAAAGCAAATGAGACAACTTGCAATCAGAAAGGAGCAAACGGAGGTCGCGACATCATATTGAAGTCATGACCTGTTTAAAGGCAAGGGGCTATCAAAGGGCCGCGTAATTAAGTATTGAGGTCGCGACATACATTCCGGATACATCAAAGCAAAAGACCGAAAAGAAGGTCACAACCTGAAAAAGAAAGTCACGACCTGAGGTAAGGCAGTAGAAATAGAAATGTGGTCGCAACCTAAAACTGAGGTCGCGACATGCGATGCAGCAAGGAAAGGAAGTCCTGACTCAGAACTAAAGTGGTGACAACTAAAAGGAGGTCACAACCTAAAACTGAAGTCGTGACTCAAAATCTCAGCAAAAGGGAACGACAATGAGGTTGTGACATGAGACTAAGGTCGCGACATCAATTCTTGAGAACAACCGAGCCAAAGAGGTCGCCACCACAATTGAGGTCGCGACCACTAATCAACGAAGCTGCAAGAAACTTGGTCGCAACTAAAGAAAACTTGGTCACAACTGAAATGGAGCAGATAAAGAGAACCCATGTCGCGACATCAACCCGAGGTCGTGACCTAAGATAGTGAATTGGGCTTTTCTTTTAAGAATTCCACCTGGAGTTTTTTTGGGATTCGGCCCAATTTCTTTTGATAGTTATAAATAGACAGTATGAGAATAGTAAAGTAGCTTCCGTCTTCACTACCCAAAAAAAGGGGAACGAAGAGGAAACTCTCAAAGGTAGTTTTTAGAGAATTTTATTTTTTATTTTCATTTTTATTTTATTCTTAGTAAATTCCTTTTCCTCGGATCCGAATCGTGAACTATGCGTAAAACAATTGAGCCGGATTTTTATTTTGTGATCTTCTTCTTAAAATTATCATTTAAAATTTATGAAATCTAGACAAATTTCTTGAATTCATTTCTTCTCATTTTCAATATAGATTACATCGATGCAGCATGGATCGGTGCTCCATTTCTTTAATCGCAATACGCACTGGAACGCGAGCCCCACCGGATTCGATATACGCGACTACGCCTTTTCGCAAAAATCTAGAGAAAGTTATTCGGGGTTGGGATTTACTTACTGTGTCGCTTTTGAATCGATAAGTCTCTAAATTGCATCGAATACCGCTTTAAGGAGTGATCTTGCTCGATTTAAGATGCCCTCTCAGGTGACACAAGATGGAGATTTCTCGAGAGCCGAGCATTCCTTATGGGCATGCTAGACTACCATCGATGAATCACAGCTCGAAAGTTCATTTTGATAAATCCCCATTCGAAGCCACATAATTGAAGTCGAGGGGAGCATTTAACAATATAAATAATCGTGAGAGTTTACCTAAATCTAAAGGAAGTTCCTGAATTGTTAGCTTTGATCTAATCAAGGGAAAGGATCGAACTAATAGATCCGGGTTGACGAGCCACCAATTATGGTAGAAGTTTGCAAAATCCCGAGAAGGAAAGCAAAAGATCTCGCAGTCATCAAGAAATGGAAAGTAAGTATCAAAAAAAAGAAAAAATACTCCAGATCTCGTAAAGAAAAAAAAAGCAAAAATACGCAAATCGGGTTTGATTCGACTTCGAGAGAAGCAAGAGCTTCTAACCATTGAGTGTGGAGAAATCCAACTCGCAAATACTAGGCAATTCGACAAATCCATATCCATCAATGGCAGTGAGAGCAATGTAATTTTCAGATAGAATCTGACTGCTTTATCAGAATTCACCTGATATAGTTTTCGTTTCTCACAGGGAATAGATTAGGTCCAATATTTTGTTCTTTATGTTCTTGGTTGTTACTATTTTTATTTTTATTTTTCTTGTTTTGTTTTAGCTCAATGGTTAGTCAACAGATTAGGATTTTTATTTTTAGATAAAAACTTTCACTATCAGTTTTTTGTCCAAATAGCATTAAACTTCGTAGTCAGTAGTTTGATCTTCACTCACTAATCTCTCGTGTGGAATGATACTGACTTACATTCACCTTACTACTAGATGACCTGGTACATCTGCAAAGGTTTATAGACTAAACCCAATTTTAAAATCCTAAACATCAAGAGAGATTTATTTAATCAAGAAAATTTATCCAAAGTTACATGGATGCAAGAGAAGTGTAAGGCTCTTGTAACTATGTGAATTTGAGGGGTTTTTAGTCTATATAGAAATGACCAAGCAGGTGAACCCTCTTTTTAGTGCTCAATAATCATTCCCGAGGAGTCTAAGTGCAGTTAGAGTGTGATCTCCAATGTATAGTTCGACTTAAGTACCCTCAAACTTGAATTTAACTTGCCTATTTGGAATGGCTTAACATAGAAGAATGAGAATGCACCAATTTATTCACTTCAAGTACTCCTAAGGGGATTAACTCTAAGATAAAATTGGAAGAGTGCTAGTACCAAGAAGTTTTAGGTGAGGGTTCCTGTAGTGGGGATCCATTGGTGACTCCCCATCAGTTGGCTAAGGGCACCGGACATTCAGTTCCCCTCGAACTTCACCCCGAACACTCAACCAAACCTCGAGGCCCTAGACTGTGGAAATCATCCATCCTTTGTCCCCTGTAGCGGGCAGTGAAGTCAATGGCTCCCAGCCAGTTGGCTCAAGGCATTAGGCTTTGAAAATCCCCTCGGACTGTGCCCGGGATTCCAATTGGAAGATCCACTTATACCAAACCATAAGCTTTTTTTTTTTTTAAATTAGGGCTCAAAGGCAATCCTCTATTTTCTAAGGTGTCCCACCACTTAGGTGTTTAAACTTTCCAAGGTTCGTAGAAATCTTGCATGGTGAGTCCGAAATCAAGGCATACCCCAAAGATCACATGTGTGTGTGCAAGAAGCATCGAAATGATTTCTCGAGATCTAGCAAGGCCAAACATGGTTATTCTCAACTTTATACACTGCAAATTCCGATCACAAAACAACCTTTAGAGTTCCTCCCTATTTCATTGAAACACTGGCTTTCTACAATTACTATGACTCTTTGTAATCATATCAACTACAATGTGGAACAATTAAACCACTGAAATCACCATATCATAATATTGCCAAACGCAAATATTTTGAAAGATTCAGGGTCATGGGCTCCTGCCTTTAAACATTCTAAAACAAACTAAAACCACCAAAACAAACTAAAACATACGAAAACCTATAACATGCAAAGATAAAATAAAAAAAATAAAAAAAATAAAACTGAGCCAACCTAAAATAAAAATAAACAAAATAACACTAAGCTAACCCGTATACCCACACATACACCCCCAAACTTAAAACTGACAGTGTCCTCAATGAAAAAAATAAAATAAAGGTAAAGAGATACGTCCCAGAGAATCACTTCTTTGGTGGTGGCTGTGGGCTGTGTGAACAGAGAAGCCCAAGCCAACCCGTTGCATCATCATATGGTCCTCAAGCACGAACGGTGGCTATCCACTGGCGCATCCATATCCCCCCTTCCGACTCAGCAACATCGATGCTCTAAGACTCATTTCAATATGCATCAAACCGTGTGGTGAGCACATGAATTTGGTCTGCCAGGGACTGAGTCGAACTGGAGGGGACCTCAAGGTCGCCGTACTCGGGGTCACCCACACTAGGTGTGGCTGCTATAGCATCCTCGCTTCTGGCCTTCTCATCCGAATCGCCTAAGCTTCCGAACTTTGCCTCAGCAAATGGTATGGGTAGCTGGTTGCACCCGGCCTCCTGAGTCCGGGAAGATTGGCACTCCCGGCCAGCGATGGCAACCGAGTAATCAAGGAGGCGGATTAGGCCCCACGTATCTCCCTCGGCCGACTCCAATCAACCCCACTCGATGACTCCGACCGATGTCAAATTGGAACCCCTTAGTCATGGCGTAGAGGAGGATCATCTTGTCCTTCCTAACTGTACTAAGATGCAGGGAAGGCTTGATTTTAACACAAGCAAAAATTATACCGCACTGCCACGCGCGTGAGGGAGCGATCTAAAGCGGTGAAACACTGGGGCCGATGGTCATGCTTCCACGCCCGGCTATGAGTGAGTTTCCGTGATCAAGCGTCATAGTCCGTGGCCGAAAATAGCGCCCTTACACCGTGACTGGCCATCATCCAAACAGCCAGCTTAGATCCGCGGTCGGCCTAGGCACCAACCTCGACCTACTCGCCGCACGAAGACTCCGGCAGCCGACCTTAAAGGCGTGATTGAGTGGAACTCCCGCACGATCGGGCCACTCCAGAATAGGTGTACAAAGCTGCCCGCAAACATGCCTGGATAGTGAAGTTCAAGAATGCATTGGAGGTGGGGAAACCGCGTTCCGAGACGAACGAGCGGTTGAATAACGACTCGTGATAGATCCGCTTGACCTCCCGGGAAATGAATTGGTGTGGATCTCCGGCGGAGGCATACGCTCGCGAGGTGGAGCCGATCGCATCTTTGGCCTGGATCGACTTCCTGGGAGCCATGGTGATCAATCGAGGGGTATAGATCTACAAACACAAAAAAAAAAGAAAGAGGAGAGGGCAGCCAAAACGTGTTTAAGGGGGAAAAATGAAAAGGCACTCGGGTATTTATAGCCAAAAAAAATCCGCACCCGTTACGCCACAGCGTAGCGTTCTACGCAACGGTGAAGCGTGGCTATGCAACGGCGTAGGGCTTTACACTGCTGCTTACCCGAAAGTTGGATACGAAAATATTAGTCTTTACGCAAATGGGCTTCGGGAGAACAACGCCACGGCCGCACTGCAAAGTATGGTCCCAAATTTTTTCTATTCTTTTCAATACACTGACTCAGTCCTCTCACACTGTAATAAACATGCAACCTCTTAGTGACAGCGTTTGCGTCCTTCGACAACCCTGAAAAACTCACAAACATATTAAAACAAAAAAAGCAAAAAGTCCAAAAATAGAAAATGTACGGAAGAGCAATTAAAGAAAAACTGAAAATAACGCAAGATCAAAGCGGAAGTGGATCTCATAATACTTGGGTTGCCTCCCAAGAAGCGCTATGTTTAACATCGTTAACTCGACATTCCTGCAACGTACAGCACGAAGACCGGAAAAATAACTGAACTGTTGGTGATGGTCCATACCCTTATTGTCCTGCCCCAGTGTGCTTAGAATGGTGTCCTGTCTTCCTGCATGGAATTCTCCTCCAAAATACGGTTTCAATCTCTAGGCATTGACTTTGAATTGTCCCTTCTCTGGATGCATTATCTCAACCCCTCCATAAGGAAATACTTGAACTACTATGAACGGGCCTAGCCATTTTGACTTCACCCTAAGCCAGAAGAGTTTCAACCTAGAATCAACAACAAGACTCGGCTGAATTGGCTCAAACTCTTTATATTGTGCCTGCTATGCTGCTTTCTGCCTTTTTCCTTAAAGATCTCGAGCATTCTCATAGGCCCTATCATGAATTCATCTAATTCACTCAAGAGTAGCATCCGCTCTCTCCGGGCCTACATTACTATCCATGTTCGTAAGCCTACTTGCCGTATGCTCTATGTTCTAAATTTACTTCAGAAAATATATACTTTCCATGACATCTAAATGGCCATATACCCAACGGATTTTAAATGTTATCCTGTATGCCCAAAATGCATCATCAATCTTCTTTGACCAATCTTTCCTTGAACTATTGACTGTTTTCTCCATAATGGACTTTATCTCCTAATTTGACACCTCTGCCTATCTATTTTCTTGCGGGTGGTAAGCGAGTGAAGTGCGATGCCGCACACCATATTTTTTCAAGACTTTATCAACCAGCTTGTTGAATAAGTGAGTGCCACCATCCGTGATCAATGCTCGTGGAGTGCCAAACCGTGTAAATATGTGGCTGTGAAGGAACTTGACTACCACACTGGCATCATTAGTGTGTGTCGGTATTGCTTCCACCCATTTGGAGACGTAGTCCATGGCGAGAAGAATATACAAGTTACCGAATGAAGAGGGAAACGGACCCATGAAATCCATCCCCCATAAGTCAAACAGCTCAACTTCTAGAATTGTGTGCATGGGTGGTTCATCCCGTTTGGAAATGTTGCCCATTCTTTGGTACTTATCACAAGTAGATACAAACTGGTGCGCATCCTTGAACAAGCTAGGCCAGTAGAAACCTGATTGAAGTACCTTTGCTGCTGTCCTCTAGCCTCCAAAGTGTCCTCCACATGATAAGGTGTGGCAGTGATTTAGAATACTACCCATTTCATCTTCCAGTACACACCGCCTTATCACTTGATCCACACAATGTTTGTACAAAATAGTCTCTTCCCAGTAGTAGTGCTTCAAATGTGCAAAGAACCTCTTCTTCTGCTAGTAGCTAAAATCGAGTGGGGTAACCTTGGCCACTAAGTAATTCACATAGTCGGCAAACCATGGAACACTTGTTCCAATTACTAAAAGTCACTATCCAAATCATTATCCTGCACTGCCTCTAGCCCTTCTAATCGTGATGTGATGGTCTATGACTAGGTTCTCTGCTCCTTCTTGTCCTTGATTTGTGGTCAAATTCTTGCAATAGAGCACCCACCGTAGATATCTAGGTTTCGTATCCTTTTAGTCATTAGGTACTTAATTTAATGAGCGGTCGGGCAGTACTATGACCTTATTGCCAATCAATTAGGTCTAAATTTATCAAAGGCGAAACAATGGCCACAACTCTTCGTTGGTGGCATAATTCAAATTGGCATCATTCAAAGTCCGGCTAGCATAGTGGATAACTTGATATATCCTATCTCTTTTCTGCCCTAGCACTGCTCCGATCGCATAGTCACTAGGGTCGCACATTAGCTCAAACGGGAGGTCCCAATCTGGTGCTACAACTATGGGGCCGATACCAATTTATCTTTCAGGATTGAAAAATCTTATACACACTACTCATCAAAATCAAATGGTGTCCCTTGAACTGGAAAATTGGACAAAGACTTTGCAATTCGAGAAAAATCTTTTATGAACCGCCTATAGAACCCCGCGTGTCCTATAAAGCTTCTTATGCCCTTTACTGACGATGGTGGAGGTAGTTTCTCTATTGCCTCAATCTTAGCTTTGTCGACCTTTATTCCTCTTACAGAAATCCGGTGCCCAAGTATTATGCCTTCCTATACCATAAAGTGGCACTTCTCCCAATTCAGCACAAGATTAGTCTCTTCACATCTAACAAGCATCGACCTCAAGTTTTCTGCATTAACCATCAAAGGAGTTCCCCAATAATCGAAAAAGTCGCCCATGAACACGCCAATTGTCTTTTTCAACCATATATGAGAATACGGCCATCATAGCCAACAGTCTTGCATTACACAACCTGAAAGCGGCATCAGCCTAAATGCGAATGTACCATAAGGGCAAGTGAATGTCGCTCTCTCTTGATCCTCCGGGGCTATATGATCAATTAGAAAGTTTAATACCCATCCAAGAAATAGTAATATCCATGCCCTATCAGCCTATCTAACATCTGATCTAGAAATGGAGTAGAAAATGGTCTTTTCAAGTAGCCTTATTCAATTTCCGATAGTCAATGCAAATTCTCCAACCTGCGACTGTTTTGGAAGGTAGCAATATATTATTCTCCGTTTCTATCACCAAGTGGTTCCTCCCTTTTAGGCATAATCCGTGACCGGACTCACCCATGCACCAGTTGTAAATAGAATAAATAACCCCGCATCTAGCCACTTTGGGCATCGCCTTGTAAACTACTTCTTTCATGGTTGGATTCAACCTCCTCTGTGCTTCCACTGAAGGCTTATGACCTTCTTCTAGAAGAATTCGATGTAAACACATAGAAGGGCGAATCCCTTTTAAATCATCCAGAGACCAACCAAGCCCATCCTTGTGATCCCTAAGTACTCTCAATAACTTATCTTCTTCCCCTCACGCCGTGGATGTCGGGAATAATCATTGGTAATGTGGAGGCGTCCTCAGAGGCATACCTCAAATGGTCAGTAGTGGCTTTTGCCCATCTTGTGGTTGTTCAAGGATGGCATGACGCTTTGAGCAATTTCGCCTATGGGTTCATAGTATTTCCTTCTATTAGGCCTGAAGAGTTCATTCATTTCACATACTCGACTCCTCTTCTCCCAGCTTCCTCGATTCACTCAGATCAAGCTAGTCTCCAAAGGGTTAAAGGGACCACTTTCGCTAGACACTATAGCCTCTACTCGCCCCCATCATGAAGCATGTATCACTCTCGCCGGGTGTCTCACAAATTCCTCAAACACCTTGAACTTGATCTCGTTTATCCTATACTCACTTTCAACTCTCCTCGCCGCATCAACTCATCGCTTCCGCTAATAAATGAGAAAGCGGTTTACCCAATATTACGGGTATTTCTTTATCTTCTTCCATGTCTAGAACGATGAAATCACGAAGATAAACTCGCTCCACCTTTACCGTAATCGTCTATCACCCCTTCCCCGATGTTTCCAATGACTCCGTCTGCTTAATTGGAGTGTGACTGTAGTTGGGCGAGCTTCACCTAATCTAAGTCGTCTGAATATGGATAAAGGCATGAGGTTTATACTAGCTCCCAAGTCACACAAGGCCCTCTCAAAGATGGAGTTCCCGATGGTAAAAGGAATAGTAAAACTGCTTGGTTCTTTCAGCCAGGGCGCCTCTCTTAAGGATGGCACTACATTCTGAGATTCACTCCGCCCTGCAAATCCAACAATCTTCTTTCTTCGACAAGATATCCTTCATGAATTTTACATAATCGGGCATCTTTCTAACACACGCAAATGGAATGTTAATATGCGCCAACACATCCATATAAACTTTCTGCGAATCGTCATTCAATTTATTCTTCTTCAGCGCCGAGGGTATGGAATCAAGACATTGATCTCGCTTGTGGCCGGGTCGATCTTAAATTTCATTTCTTCTTCGCGACTTTTTCTCAGCTGCTCCCTTTCTATCTCATTATCCTTACTAGTTTAGGGTTACTTCCTCAGTTTCTACCTCTCTTATCACTGGTGGTTGCCCTGGTACTGCTAATTCTCTACCACTTCTCATCAGACAACTTTAACATGTTCATTACCTTCCTCTGGCCCACCTCTGAGTTGCTAGGTAATGATCCATGCCGCATCTCCTCGCAACAATGTGGCCATATTCGCCTATTTCCAGACTTCTAGGTTTATAAGTTTGGCCCCTTGATTCTATAGTTGGATGGATTGGTTTTGTAGCTTCTGAGCCTGATTTGGGAATATAGCCTTCGTCTCATTCATAAATGTGCTATGTGAAGTCATCATATGAGCTAAGGCTTCTTCTAAATCCACTTTCTTCTCGTGTGGCTGGCATCAAGTGGTGGAATAATATTCTGTGATGTTCCTCCAAATTACACTCGTTGCTCGATTATTCCTCGGTTACTCCTCTCCAACCCCGTCCCGACTCCAGTGTACCTATTCCGATATGTATTACTCCATATTGTTCCTATTAAGATTAATCACGATCCACATACTATGCTTGCTCTACTGTCATTTGCCCCGACTGAAAATCCATAGTACTATGTTGACCTCCACAAGACTCACAGATATCCCAAGGATTATTCCTCGAACGTATTCACTATACCCGCTACTGTGAGTCGCTTAGTTAATCAGGCGACATGGCTTACCAGTTACCGAGAACTTCGTCACAAGACTTCTAGGTGCTGGATTCCATCTCGAGGCCACTGATTAGAATTAGTAGATGTATCTTCCAATATCTCATAAGCTTGATCTGTAGTCTTTTTCTTATTAAGGCGCTCCTCGCCAATGAGACATCACTGATCGGCCCCATTGAATCGCTTAAACCGTTATAAAATGTATGCACCTGCATCCACCTAGTTAACCTGTGATGTGGGCATCTCCTTAGTAACTCATGAAATCTCTCCAGGCCTCAGCCAAGTTCTCCCCCTCAAATTGTCCGAATGTGTTCACTCTTCTTTGCACCAATCAGGCGATTCACGTGGGAAAATTTTGGTCATAAATTTCTGCACTAAGCCATTCCATGAGGTAATGGAATCCGGTGGTTGGCTAGTCAACTAATGGTTAGCTTGATCGCTAAGTGACAATGGGAACATAAGCAATCTGAGAGCTTCTTCTGTTACTCCATTATACTTGACTATGTCGCAGACTTCAATAAAACTTGTCAGATGTGCATTTGGATTCTCACTAGGTAACCCATGAAACTGTATATTGTGGAGCATTTGCAGAGTTACTCTTTCATCTCAAAGTTGTTCGCTTGAATGGGTGGTCGTCGATAGTCAATAACAACCGCAGTGGCAAGGCGAACTCCTTAAGTAACGCATGGCATTATCTGTTGTAAACGATCAAAAATTCCGATTCTATAATTTCCATCCATTCCGATCCACATGTGGTTCATTCCTTCTTGGAATTGTCCTTCATCCTTCGACTGCATGATTTTAATTTGGGTTGTGTGTACTTCTCTACGTAATCGATGTAATGTCCATTCTGGTTCAGGATCGAATGGAAGTAATTCCCTGCGATCTTGTCTTTGCATGCACACTAATTACTTTCCTGAAATCACAAGTATGAAGTCAAGACCAAGTCACAACATAGATGAAATAAGGCAAAATACCTAAAACAAAGAATAATAAAAAATGATAAAAAAAAATGATTAATAAGTAAAAAGAACTAAATAAACTAAAATTGATCCAAAGTACAATCTGTGGCATTGTTGTCAATTGCAACACTAAGCTTCGGCAATGGCTACCAAAACTTAACGGCCAGCGAGGGTATGAAAATCGTAAAATTCGTGCACTGCAAGGGCAAGCATATACGTGTCGAGTGCTCAGTGCTGTGGCTGGGGTCAAGGTCGCTCCTACAAAGAGAAGCGCATAAGTACTGGTTTAGTGACTCCAGACAATATTCGATCCATTTAATAGCGAATTATGAATAAATAATCGAATTAAAGAAAGCCTAATATTAAAATTGGATGGCGGTGGGCCAATGAGAAAACTAGGGTTTTGCCTTCGCCTATCACACCTAATAGATTTTACCTAGATAGTGCATATATTTAATATTCCATATGATTTATGTTAGCGGGTTGATCATGCCTATAAGCTATTCTCTCTCGAGTAACTGGTCTATCTCGCTAGTGGTGGTGTGGCTGCATCTCGTCGACCCTTGACTCGAGATGCATGAACGTGGAAAACCCTAGTGCTACACTTGAAAGTGGATATCTCTATTCCTAATTAACCAAGTGTTGCTTTACCCATGCCCGGCGAGTCATCTTCTCTCGATATCGTGCACTCCTAGCATTAGCATGCCATAATCAGCCAAATAATAACATGTGACACTCTGTATAAAGCAACCATAGAAATTCATCGATATTAAATAAACCACAATTAAATTATTAATCCATTATGGTGAGGTTAGGTTGACAAAACCCTAGAGAGAAAAGAAGTTCATAGTGATTTTCATTACGTGACCGAAGATTTTCGCATCAAACGACAAGAAAGAAATACAAAAGAAACCGTCTTCGTGATCTCCCGGAATCCGTCTTCGCGATCTCCCATAATCCATCTTCACCAATCTCTCTTTATCTGTCTCACGGCTCATAGCCCAAGTACGAGATTGTTCACGAAAATCTTGGAAGATGGGAAACACTGAAGGTTCATGGATATAATTTGAACTCGAACGAAGCCTGATAAATCGCCGCCGACCGGACTGAATAAGGTGGACATGTGGCACGACGTGGACCACACATCCAACTTGAACTTAAGTTGGGACAAAAGAGGAATTAGGGCAAAAAGTGCCCAATTTCCTGGTTTGACCGAGAAAGAGAAGAGAAGAGAAAAAGGAGAGCCAAGGCTTCCTCCCAAGATCTACGAAGTTCTGTCGACGTCAGGTCAAGAACGAAAGTTCATCGCATCGATAAGAAGTACGTGTGGGTACTAGAAAATAGGGATTTTGCTGAAGTTCCGAGAGGGGAGATTTCGAGAAATCAAAGTTGTCGGGTTTAAGAGGTTTCCTACCCGAGTATCAAGCTCCTAGAGGTACGGTATTCTTCCTACCTTGGCTTACTTTCCATCCTTGGGCCTGGAAAATAGGTTTTTTTGTTTAAGGGCCTGTTTATCGAAGAAAAAAAATGCATATTTCGGGTTCTGGACGGTGTTTCTTCACCTAGGAAAACCTCAATTCGCCTAAGCAAATGTGTAAATCTTCCCACAAAAGATTGTTGTTACGCCTAGGCATGCAAGTGCCCGCCAGCGTAGGGCCCGCCAGCCAACCTGGGGACAAAAAGACACTTTCCGTCCGCCCAAAGTGCTCTACGTGTCCGAGGCATGTGGTTTGTGGCCCGCGTCATTCCTACCTGGTCCGGCTTGTGATTGTCATGGGTTTGCTTCGTGTGGCCATTATATGACTCGCTTGAGGGTATCATCGCTTCGTTAAGAGTGACATGTTTGGGTGTCAATATGCGTGCTCTAACATGTTGACATGTGATGAATTGGTGTGTGCAATATCCATGACATTGCTTGGTTGTGAGTGTGCCACTACTTGACAATGTAGTGATCTTTTTGGATGTCCACATGAATACTCCAATGTGTTGACATGTGATGAATTGTTACAAATCCATTACATGGCTTCTTAGTTTCTGTATGTGTGTCATTGCTTGATCATGTAACGACAAGTCAGTGAATGTTCATATATGATTGTATGATATGTCGACATGAATGAAAATGATGTATAGAAGTCATATGCAAAGATGTGCTTGTCCGGCGACACCGTAAAGTGGTGTGGATCAGGTCATTCATATAGCATTCATTATGTATGTGACATGATATAATATGCAATGGCATATCGTATTGCATATGCACGGTGACATCACATTAAATGGGTGTGAGTGCATGATTGGTAAATCGACACTACGCTTGCGTTTGATCGCGGGCTTCGTAAATGGACAACATGCAATAGAGTCGCATTTGAATAAAAATGGCAAAAAAAAATGTGTCACTACAAGAAAATCTAATTAGGAGATATAAATTGTGAGACAGACACTTTTTCTCTAAATGTAGACCTGACAGAGACGCATTGCTTTATAAATTAATTAGAGACTCCGAAATTAGAGATCTTAAATCATTCGGTTTCTTAATCGTAGACTTTAATAAACTGCTCTCGATTTGAGACAAAATTCAATCCGTCTGACAGGAGACTAAAGTTCTCTGGCCTCTCGATTTGAGATGAATAAATTCATCTCCCATTAAAAAGACGATTGAATCTATCTCAAATCGTAGACGGAATTTCCGTCTTTGACTTTACTGGTGACATACCTTCGACCGAGATACCCATGAAGAAAAACTCCATAACATGGTTTCATATTCCTCAATTAGAGCATTTGGTGCTCTTCTTCACAGATTTTCAAACGGGGTTCCCTTCAAATCCCCTAATTCCTTTGCTCTTCGTAATTAATCTCTCTCTCATGGTTGTAAATTTTTCATCTTTCACTATGGTTCTTGAAGTGATTATAGCCATTGTTATGATTTAGAGCCGGTGTTCAACAAAACCTATCACTATTTCTACCTTAAAGTCGTCGTGGCTACACTGTCAGACGAGGATAAGCTCAGTTGTTTCAAATGAGAACGATACGTACATTCTCTGTTTGTCTGGGTAGGCATTCGAGCAAGATTGCTGGCAAAAAGGTATTCTCTCTTTTGAGAACTCAGGGGACAAGAGAGGGAGATTAACGTCTTGAATCGCAACTTAAAGATCAGACGATGGCGAGCGCCCTATTTTTGATTCTCGCGGAGTGTTGATTCACTGAAACCAGGAGAATTAACCAAATAGTTGTATTAAGGAACAAATCACTATATGATCTTGTTAATTAAGATTTCAAATAATGCACATTTAAATCTCATTAATGATTTCGCAAGGATCATTCTGTTTTGTTCAATGTTAAACGTATGATTTTGTTATTTAGCCTAACGCCACATGTTTGATGCAACACCCAACAAAGATTCCCTCGCCATTATGGGTGGAAGTGGGTCTGTCGCCTTTTCCCATATGTTCGACTCGTTTCGAGACTAGTTCTTATATTTAGAATCTGATGGCCTCAATATTCGGGGGTTAATAAATATAAAATATCTAATTGTTTCATTATCGTTCAAAGGGTGTATTATCATGAGAAATAACTTTTGCGGTTATACAAATATATCCTGTATGGAGATCCCCTTAATATATACTTATTTGATTTGCCCGATTAGTTTGGTTAAATACCCACTCCTTTCTGTTTTCAAGAAGAATGTGGTTCTGACATTAATTTTGGGAGTGTCTATTCTACATTAACTGACATGTTATTTCTTGAGTGGAGCTGGATAATGTTGATACATTTTATGGAATTCTTTGGCACCTTCTGAAGCTTCTTTATTTTCCTCTTATTTTCTTATGAGAGTGGATTTTTGTATCTTCCACTTTAGGGTTTTGAATGAGTTATAAATGCAGGGAGCTCAAGATGCAAAGAAGGCTAAGGCTGTATTTAAAAATTGGAAAGGAAGTAGTATCAGCGTGAGTTAGCATTTTGTAGCCCCCTCTTTGATAAATCTGAAAGTATAGAACATTAATTACCGTTTTATGAATACATTTGAATCGGTCCTAGCTACTAACGTGATTGCTCAATTATCATGTCATGAAGGATGATAAAGATGAAGTTATCCTAAAGTTGCTCTTCTTTCTTTATTTCTTCCTCTCCTTTTTCCATTTTCTATTCCTTTCTTAAAATTTTACTTTCCCTACTTTTCAAGGGTTGAATAAGGAGTGGTATTATTTACACAAGATTCTTATGTTCTTTTCATTGAGCAATATCATTATTCTTTGATATTTATGTCAAGTATATAATGAAGTTCTATTGTTTTGTTCGCATCGTCACTATGGGGTCCTAATTCTAGTAAGTCACTAGTGTGATTAGATGATGTAGAGTAAAGAGAGATGGTCCAAACCCTACTTCAAACACAATGTTGGCAGCTGTAATTGAGAAAGTTAAGGAACTCGATGTACCCAAGGAAATTGTGGACCGTAATATTAAGAGAGCTTCTGAGAAGGGACAAGAGGCTTATATTGAGAAGTTCTATGAGATAGGTGACAAGCTCATCAACAAATGTGTGCTGCTATGATTTTTATTGTTGTGGGTTAGTTGTCTCTGAGGATTAATACTCGCTATATTTTACCTTATGTTGGGCGTATGGAGGATACTATTTGAAGTTGCTTGTTCTATGTTCAGGTATACGGTTTTGGTGGTGTTAGTATGATAATTGAAGTCTTAACGGATAAAATAAACCGATCTGTGGCAGTTGTTAGAGAGGTTGTGAAGGAAGAAATATTAATAAATGTTTTTGATTAATTATAGATAAACAACTTTAGTTTTGTGGTTTGTGCATTTCATTACTTTTTTATTAAAATAAAATAAAGTTTTAATGATGGTAATTTCTGTGCTTATAATGTAATTAATAAGAAAGTAATTTTCATCACAGGTTGCTACCCCATGAAGAATGCTCATAGAAAGCCACCAAGATTTTTAAGGAGCAACTTCACAAGGATGAGTATACTTGGAAGAATGTTCCTGAGGACACTAAGAATTTGTAGTTTGATTAGTAGTTAGTAAATTGTATTTAGTACATTTGACATTAATATTACTATTTTGTTATCTACATGTACTATTGATTTTATAATTAATGAAAAATATAGTGGTTCAACTTATTTAATGACATCTATTAATTTAATTCTTAAATCTAGAACTTTATGATTACACATAATCGAAATCTTCAGCCATAATAAGTTCAATTAGTTATAAAAGCTAAAACCTGTACGTCGAAAATTAGCTCTAGTGTGTCTCTAATTAGATTAGGGACGGAAAAATTATGTCTCTAATTAGGGACGGAAAAATTATGTCTCTAATTAGGGACGGAAAAATTCTATCTCTAATTAGAGAAGGAAAAATTATGTCTTAATTGCTCTCAATCGTGAGATCGAATAATTCCGTCCCGATCGTAAACGGATTGAGACTAATTCGCTTTCAAGTTAGAGACGGATTTTATTCCGTCTCTAATTTGAGAAGGAATTTCCGTCTCTCGACCGCCTTTATTAGAGACGGACATTTCCCCAGCCTCTAATTAGAGACGAATCGAGATGGACACAATTAGATACCAACGTTTTAAAGGTCGAATTCGCCCTAACTGGTCCGGGAATTTCGCTTAGGGACGATTAGAGACCGACCGTCCGCCTCACTCGATTTTTCAGAGGTGTCGTATCAACATGAATGGATAGGATCCCCTCGTGAAAAAACCCGTAAATTATGATTAATATAGTCTCCTGGCGGTGACGCATACAGGTGTTAGGTTTGTGGAGCCCGCGATGAGACACCAAAAATCCGCTACCCACAAAAAGGTGCATGAATTTGAATATAAAATGATCATTTTAATGTATCATCCAAAAAGCTTTTGGTTTATAAACAAATAAAAAAAATTGAAAATGATCATTGGATGTCATCCAGAATGACTATTTTTCACACATGGCTTAGGCGCGCAGTGAGGGAGCTCCAGAGGACTTAGGCGATGGTACATGATGAGTCACATCTCATTTCATGCATGGTACGCAGGATTCCATATGGAAATTGTGAATGTGAATGTCAATGAACACTCACGCATACTTGTTAGGGCGGGAGCAGTCTGTGAGGGAGGTAATCTCTACTGGCGTGGCTCACCCTTCATAATAAACTCTTCGTGCATAGGGTCGACACCTGACTTGCCTCGCACGAGGTCGTGATTGCAGTTAAGGCCACATGTGGCTTTGATAAATCTTTTGTAAAAGTGCTAGTGGATAAACTAGTTTAGCATTTACTTAGATAAAAGAATCAGAATTAAATCTTTGACCATCATAATATAATCGAGCATGTAATAATGGTAAGAGGGTCAGACTCTTACGAACTGTATTTATGTGAATTACTTTCATATTTTTAATTTAAATATGAATGAATGGGTCTTGGTGAAGGGTCGTATCGAGGTGGTGCCAAGTAATTCAGTGTCCATGAGTAAATGGTACCGGTCCGATACCAAGTCTTAGGAGCGCGATGACCTAAGGTAGAGGCTTCCTCAGGTTGATGGCTAGTCAACGAGACCCTCAGAAATTGGGGCGTCACAATGGTAGTGACCCCATTGATCGCAAATATGTTACTGGTTTTGTATCTGGTGATTCTTCTTATTTCAGCAGTAAGAAACAACTCATTGTTTCTCTATCTTCCATCGAAACGGAATATCATGCTATGACATCTACTACCAAAGAGATTGTTTGGTTACGTTGGTTACTTGCAAATATGGAAGTATTTCTTTCTCATCCAACTCCTATGTATTGTGACAACAAAAGTGCTACTGAGATTTCTCACAACTCATTTTTTTCATGAACAAACTAAACACATTGAAATTGATTGCCACCTTACACGTCATCATTTCAAGCATGACACCATCACTTTTGCCTTTTGTTTCGTCTTTGTTGCAGCTTGTAGATTTCTTTATCAAGTCGCATTCTGTTTTCTATTTTCCTTTTTTAGTTGACAAACTCTCGATGCTTATAGCATTCAGATTGGCCGAAGCCTGGAGGGGTGTTAAATTAAATTATTTTATATTATTTGTTTCCTATAATCGTAGGATTCCTTTTCTTAGCACTCTAGATTTTGTTTCCTTTAGATTCTTTAGTAAGTATATGCCTATATAAAAACCTTTGTTATATATTTTTAATTTAATTCATCGAAAAAGACTTTTTTTTTCTTGCTTCCAATCGAGTTTCCTAATTTCAACAATAACGAGAATGAGACCAAGAAGGCTCTCATATATAAGAAAGCCGCTAGTGGAATGTCCACAAAGCTTACAACTGAGCAAGTTTCCCAATTGCTCATGGAATTGACCATTATTTATAATTGATGGGTTCCTTTAATAACCACGTTTGATTTTTATTTATTTCTTAATTTAGATATTACTTTTTTTAAGGGAAAAATAATTTTGTTGATTCAAACTAGCAATATATTAATAGAAACATTGAATCAAATTCGCTAAAAATCATAAAGAATAAAACAACATTCAAGTTAATATTATGATGAATTGGCTTAAAGTCTACACATTTGATATTACTATTGTAATTGGATACCAATGACTCCAGTTATACAATATACTAACCACCATTGACTTGATTTGTTGTCTTTGATTAGACCGCGATCATTTGAATCACGCCGTAACAAGATGACGACAACTATATGTCGCAAGACGCGACATAATCACACAAAAATCAAATGAAAAACCCGTGATATGTAGATATGTGTGGAATAGCCACTTTATTGAGAGAAAAAATGATAAAGAGAGGTGTAGAGGGGTGATTTCAAGTCAATAATTGCCAAAAAATAACATTTTTTTACTTAAGAAAAAAATGTTACTAGAGAAAAAGTTGAGAGAAAAGGAGACCAACATTTTTATCTAAGTTTTTCATCTTAATGTATTTAGATATTACCTTAGTAATTATAATTTAACAAATCATATAATACAATGTTTGGGCACACCTACATCTGGATTGCGAAAGGACAATGTATAATTTTTATTTTTCTATGTTTACATATTTATATCATCTAAAAGAATCCTTAAATTATGAAAGGATAATAATACTAATATGGTAATGATACAAATACGATATTAGAATTTTCATTCATAATTATGATTTTTCATATGCTAAATTATTATTTCTATCGGATATTAAGATGTTGCTTTTAGTATATAAAAATAAACAACTTAATATTTAATAAAAATAAAATATTAAAAATTAAACAACTTAATATTTTATATGATTAAGTTCTATTTAGTATTAAGCTGAAAAAAGTTCTATTAAGCATTAAATAAAAACAAACGCCAATTTCTGATTCTTTAACACTTAAATAATCTGTTGTGTATTATGTTCATAAAGTAAAGGAATGAAAATTTAAAAATTGAAAATCATAATTCCATGTTTGGTTCAATTATGAAAAAAGAATAAAATCTAATTAAAAAAACTAGTTAAAAACTTATATATTTTAAAATATTAACTATTTATATATAAAAGTTAAAATAAACATTTTAAAATGAATTTTAAATTGCATATAAAAATACCTCATTGATTTTTAATCTATTTCTTTACTGTTGAAGAATCATCCAAGCATTCGAGTCATTTATGGGTATAAGCACGTGATCCACCTCGAGCGGTATATATTTAAACTAATTGAGAAGTATCAGCCCGAGAGACACAAGGCCAATTTCTCCTAATTATGTAGCTACTTTTTTTTTCTTCTTGAAAAAAATTATTTGATTCAAATTAAAGAATACATTCGATAGAAGTATAGAATTAAGTTCTCTAAAATTTTAAAGGATCACATCTAGATGCCATCAGTATAAATAATCTAGTCAAAGGTTACCGTGGACCCCGTATTTTTGCTATTATTTGTTTTCACTATAAGAAAAAGACATCTTAACTAAGCATTAACTGTCATCGAGGTGTTATATGTCATCATAACTTCCTTAGTCCAGAGTATGTCATCTATCAGAAGTCAAGGTAGTGTATCAAAGAATCCGACATATATAAACAAGAATTAATGTGTTTTCCTATTAATCAATATAACTTCTTCCTCTACCACTCATAATATGTCAAGGTTTGTTTTCAAATAAATCATGGTTTCTTTAAAAATATGTCTAGGTAAGGATCTTCCACCATAGATTATAAATTGGAATTAGAAGCATATGCCATGATAGCCTTTGAAAAATTTAAAAATAAGTTTTTAATGTTGCAATGAAGAAGTATGATGCAAAATAACTTGTTAGCATATTGAAAATTGCTGCTTAATTTAAACACTTATTACAAAATATACATTGTTTTCATAATCTAAGATTCTTATCTTGTTAACTACAATGCACCATATAAATATGTATGTAGCTATTAAAAAACACATGTACATATATTGTGTTAATTTGAATTAAGTTGTCCCCTCCCTTTCAATATATTAAACAAAATAATATATTCAAAAGAGAAGCTAAACAACTTTACTTAGAATAAAAAGGATAAAGATAATGTAAATAAGTTATATCTATGGTCACAAAATATCAAATAAACCCATGGGAACTAATAGATAATTATAACCGTTATTATTAAACCCATGGATGCATATGTTATCTAAATCCCTACAAAAATCCCCTTGATCTTCTATCTTGATCTCATCCAAAAAAATAAATAAACAAATGACACTAATTAATTATTAGTTGAAGATGAAATCCATGTAATAAAAATCTTAGTAACTACACAAACCTTAGCCTACTAAAATAACAACTCGTACAAACTAAAAATATTAGTACCACATTCGTATATACATCTTGGAAATCTCTGTGAAAAATACCATCTTGAGTCTTTCTTTCATTAATCGATACCTATACTAAAATAAAATAAGGAAATAAAAATGATATTAACTAATTATCGGGTATAAGATGAAACCCATGTAATGAAACTTTAAGAACTACACAAACTTTAATCTTACCAAAATAACAATTATACAACCAAAATATTAATAAACCAGATGTATATACATCTTCAATTATCTCTTTGCAAAAAACCATATGAAGCTTTTCACTAGTTGAAACATATACTAAATAATACAAAGAAATAATATCAACTAATTATCAATTCAAGATGAAATTCATCTAATTATTCCTCAATAACTATATAAACTTTCATCTTACCAAAACAACAACCGAGACGATAAAATATTAATATTCAAGATGTAATGTAATCTTGAAATCTCTTAGCAAAACCATCTTGAGTATTTCACCATCCCGAAACTCGTACTCAAATAAAATAAGGCAAATATTAACTAATTATCGTTCAAGATTAAATCCATCTAATGAAACCTTAGTAAGTACACACAAACTTTTATCTTACCAAAAAATAACTACACAACCAAAATATTAATAACTCAATGCATATACATGTTGAATGTCACCATGGAAAAAGATTCTGAACCTTTATCATCCCTAAAACCTCGCGTAATAAAAAAATACATAAATAAACATATTAATTAAATATTGGTTGAAGAAATCTTAGTAAGTAATGTAAAACTTTCATCATGCCAAAATAAAACCTATACAAACAAAAAAAACGGGCATGACATTAAAATAATTAAAATAATAATAAATAACAAATTTTCAAATTTTATATTTTGTAAAATAAAGTTTCTTTGAAATACTTTACTTAGTTTTATGTTCTAAAAGATTATATAAAATAAATTATTATAGTTATATTTATATATTTTTATTTTATTTTAAATTATTTTTTATTCTAATATTATTTTATTTTATTAAAAATAATTATTTAATAACTATTCTTTTTCTATAAACAACTATTTTATATTTTTTTTAATAAAAACTAATATTTCACAATTGGAAAATAATATGTAGCTTATTAAAAAAAAAGGGTTACGCGGTCAGCCAATAATTCTGGGCCTATTCGGATCACCATTTTCTGATAAGATTCCTCAAAATCTACTGCTCAAGTGGACCAGGCCCATTATCCCACCTCTAAATGTACCTACAAAGAGTTCCCACCAAAAGCCCAACAATTATAGAATACTTTGTCTTCTCCCCCAAGTTATATATGTTGTCATATTGCTAAAAGAAATTATGCAATAAAACTACAAATGGACAACTTATTATAAATGAATAAGAGAAAAAAATATAATCAGCATAAGTAATCCTTCTTATTGTGATAAGTATGATACCAAGAAATCATTCATTATGCATGGTTGAACAACAAGCACTAGGACAATTAAATGAAGGTAAGAGGTAAGCTAAAATGAGAAAATTGAAACACTAAGGCACTCGCCATATGCTTTGATCTATTGGTAACTATTCTCTAGAAATACGTTATGGAAAACTGACATCTTTTCAACAATAGTTGGTTAAAATTCTGGTACTCAATGGAAATAAAACAAAAGTGCCCATCATTCCAAGGTTCTTACTAATATGTTGTAATAAAGTATGGAATAAAAAGTGTGAAATTATATAAATGTTTTAAGAAATGTCTATGTGGCAAAAGACATCTAGTCCAAGAATCAAAACTGTCAAATAAGAGGGAAATATTGATAATAAAAATTAGAAATCTAATAGACATTGATTAGACTACGAAGAGATGCCAATATTTTCCGTGTTATACTCAACATACAAAGAAATTTCATTATTTCCTTAAAACAAATAGATCCAACGACATAAAAAAGTAAAATACTTAATTTTAAAGGAAGCGTATTCAATCGTACAACATTTTTAACCAAATTGATTTTTCTTTTTTCTTTTAAGATAGGTAATTTCATAAAATGGACATGTATACATATTAAATGATATGCACAGAGTTAATGCTAAAAAAAAGAAATTCTGGACCAATGTTAATAAGAAAATAGCACTTCTAATACTTTCCCTGTCGTTACACCCAACTTCAAATCTCCAAAGTCTTAAATGGGTCGTTCATCATCATCTTTGATATTTGAATAAAGCCATAATTACCTGCTCCTGAACAAATATTAAACTCATAAAATTTAAAGGCATTCAAAGCCCTAATTTCGACTTTGAAACACAAATCTTGGTAGATCTAGCCCTCAAGAATATAAAGACACCAAAACCCCTAACTTATGTTCTTTATGCAAAAGTTACCTACCCAAATCAGTGACTCAAACAACAAGTGTAATGTTCATGGATGCAAGTACAAAAATTTCAGAAATTTCAATGAATTTTGTGTTTCATAGCCACCATGGAAATGAAATTGAAATAGAAATTCCAACAAGAGAAATCTTTGTAAATTTCCCCACAAACCTCACGAAAATTTAATTGAAAATTAGAAAATGGGAGAACTTTCACCTTTACACCACTCCAAGTATGGGATTTTGAGAAAAATATCTAAATATTAGTGGGAGAAATTTTGTTTGTTCCCGAATATTTTTGGAGAATTTTCAATGGAAGGAGAGGCACGGCGACGAGAGGAAAGGGAAATGTGCACTCAGTTTGAGGAATTTGAGGAAGGAAGGGTCTCAGGAGTGTCGCTGAGATTTTCTGCCGCCACCGCAATGGCGCCTTCCTGGAAGATTGCCTTCACCATTGTTCGAACAGCCGTTCCTCAACCAAAGAAAGGCTTTAGGTCTTCTATCGTGAAAGAAAGGGAAAAAAACAAAAGAAAAAGAAAAAGAAAAAGCTTCGTTATCCCACTAGTAGGGTCCGAATCTGGGTAACAAAGGTGTGGAATAATGGCTGTTTACCAATAAACAATCGATATTATGTAAATATAGAACCCGAGCAAAAGATAATATCTTGGCTCTTCATGTTTATTTCGTGTCTAAGATGGTTAATCATTGGATGTAATAACAAAAAATTAATTTTATTAGTAGAAAATTAAAAAAATAATTTATTTTTGATTGGATTAGATTTATATTACTTTAAATTAAAAAAAAAAAACCAATGTATAAAATTTTAAAACCCTATTTTATAAACATCTAAAAACTATTTTTATTCCCTATAGATAATATAAACATTTAAAAAACTATTTTTCATTTACTAATATTTCATTTAAAAATTATAAAAACATATAAAACATACAATTATTACTTTATAAAATAGGTGGTCGATTCAATTAGATTTAGTAATTTAAGTAAATTATTTCATATTTTACAATTTACTTAGTAAATTGTATTTCACATTATAACAAGAAAATTATAATCATTATTATTTTTATTTAATTACATTGACACATCAAAATTATAGGGCCATCACGCCAAGTTCAAATGGTAGAGCCTCAACGTTCAACAAGAGATGTGGGCATAGTGGGGGAGAGGTCCTAGGTTTGAGTCCTTGTGGGGACCGATACTATTCTGTATTTCAAGTGCATAGTTTGCCAAAAAAGTCATGGAAGAATTTAGCAAATTTTATATATGTCATTATCAAAGTGAAAAGAAGCTTTGTATATGTCATAATTGCACACTTAAATGAACAATATTGGACATATATTTGCATAAGTCAAGATAATATATGTCAACACTACCTTTTCAGAAATTAAGCCCCACTAAAAACGCAAAACTCTTTCAGATTAAAAAAGATGTTTTAGAAAATCCACTGAAATGCCACTTATTTTGCTTTATTTTAAAAAGGAAAACAAAATAAGAAAGTTAAAAACCCTAAATACGACCTACGATAATAAAAGGTAGGTCTGAGAAAATCCGAGTCTATGTCCGGGAGTCAAGTTACTTATCAGGAAGGTACGATGGCAATCGGTAGCATGCCTCTAAGTCCCTAAATGTTGGGTCTCAAATAATCAAATTAAGGCAAATATGACTTTTGATTGATTAATCTACTAGGTACCGAGCAAAAGAAATAAATACATAGAAGCAAGGTGGAAAATAGAATGGAGAAAGCGTACCCAAGCGATTAAATGGAAGTGATCTCATCATGAAATAATTATCGATGCATATTGACAAATATATATGTATAAGAAGTCCTTATGTTCATATCCAAGCAACAAGGTATTAGCCAACAGATAAAGCAATCAAGGGTCAAAGCCTGGTAAAAGAATTAGGACTATCAGGCCCCCACCAAAATCCCATTCATTTATTCATGAATCAATTCCATAGAATCCCATTTTATTTGAAACTATAAAACTAATCAATATTATTTTTAAAATCATGAAAATAATTTTTTAAATAATAAAAACTAAATTAAAAATAAAATAAAAAGTTGTAAAGACAAATAAAAGAAACTTGGAGAAAGAAATGAAAGATAGAAGCTTTGAAAATTAATTTTAATTAAATTTCAAGAAAACAAATGAGAATATTTTAGGAAAAGAACTTGATGAAAAATGGTGATAATAATAAATAATAATAATAGAACTAATCTGAAAAATTTAGTAAAAGAAAATCAATTTCTGAAGACAAGTAAGATGAAATTTCATAAATATTAGTTCAAGGGGGGAAAAGTTTTAAAACAAAAGGATTTCTAAATTTCAAATAACAGATTACTACACTTTTAGACTTTAGGTCAAGTAATTAACTCCTAATCTTCATTTAAATATTTTATTGTCAAAAGAAACCTTATTGTTAAAAAGAGAAAATGACAATGAATTGAACACAAAATAAAAATAATAAAATAATAAATAATAAAGAAAACAAACAAGTGAGCCGCGGGCACTAGATGCCACGAAACGGAGGATAATGACATGGATATATGTGAGACCCATACGATACATGGGCCTACTCAACCAAGATACTGATATATGGGTAACTTTTTCTCCCCTTCAAGCAACAACAAAGATACCCAAATTATTAAACATACTTCTCTATATCAAGCTCTCTTTGGATTTCAATCTCCTAGAGCTCCACTCTTCTCTTCCTTTAGTTTCTTTACCTTGCGACTCCCTTCCCAAAAACCCTAAAAAAAATCCTCCTCCAAAGTGATGGCTCACTGCCCTAGATGCTCCTCCATAAAACCCTAGTCTCTCTCCAAAAGAATCTCACTCTCTCTCTAGAAACCCTTCCATTTCCTCATTCTCTCCCTTTTGCTTTCTTCTTTCCTCCTCCTCAAGACATCTTTTCTTTCTTTTATATCATTCTCCTCCTTACCCTAGAAATCATGATCATCCCATGCTCCCTCGCTTTCATCGATGAGCCTAGGAAAATTAAAATACTAAAAATAATAAAAAGAAAAAGACACATTAAAAATGGGTCTACAAATATGCCCCTTTTAGATAGATTTCATGAGCGCAGCGAATGTGGATATTGAAGTGGAGTAGAATGATAAACAATGAGTGAAATGAAGTGAACTCTATCAAGAACAAGGAGACCCCCGCATCACCAAAGCAAAGGCTACGCTTTAGACCCTTAAGAGCAACAACAAAGGGACAAGACAACTCAAGGCCAACAAAGTCATGAGGATATAGATCCAAGCCCTCTGAAGGTCATCTCAAAGGTGAAACCCACATCAAAATCTAAAGCAAGTGGAAGCCTACCAACGGCGCAGCGCAGAATGGTTCAGGTAATCAGATATCGATCAACACCTATCATGCTAACATAAATATGTGAATTCTCAACAAAATGCGAAACCAATAAGGGAATAAGCTCAAGGCAAATGGTATGCTAATGAAAACCTCCTAATGGTCATAGACTAGTAATGAGTTCATGAGCTAGCAAGTGGAAAGTAAGACAAGAAAAAGAAGCAATGTGGTCAAAGTAGGCAATGCTAGCGATCGTGAATACTGGTAGCGATATTTCTAATAAAGATGAAATCTGCTGGTCCTAACCATGGGCGGCTGCATCCGAATGTCCGGCCTAAAATGAGTGAACACAAAGGCTACTTGAACGTCATATTCAAGATGTGGAAAGTAGAGGCGAAGTTTGAACACCCTTATTTACAAAAGACGAAGTCCGAACTTGTAATATATATGAAGGCATAGTCTAAACATCTAATTTATATGAAGGCGAACTTTGAACGCCTAATCTGTAGAAGACGAAGTCTGAACATCTAACTGTGATGATAGAAAATGTGATGCAAATGAAGTCTGAACATCTGATATATATGAAGACGAAGTCTAAACACCTAATCTGCAGAAGACGAAATCTGAACGTCTCAGTTGTGTTGCTAGAAAAAGTGACAAAGTCTGAACGCCTAATCTGTAGATGGTGAAGTCTAAAAGTCTGAACTGCGGTGCTAGTAAAAGTGATGCAGATGAAGTCTAAATATCTCATCCATATGAAGGCGAAGTCTAAACGCCTAATCTGTAGAAGACGAAGTCTGAATGTCTCAATTGTAGAGCTAACAAAGGTGATACAGATGAAGTCTGAACATCTGATCCATATAAAGGCGAAGTCTGAACGCTTGATTTGTAGAAGACGAAGTCTGAACGTCTAAACTACGGTGCTAGCAAAAGTGATGCAGATGAAGTCAAAACATCTTATCCTTATGAAGGTGAAGTCTAAACGCCTAATCTGAAGAAGATGAAGTCTGAACGCCTCGACTGTGGTGCTAGCAAAGGTGATGTAGATGACGTCTGAACATCTTATCCATATGAAGGCGAAATCTGAATGCCTGATTTGTAGAAGACAAAGTCCTGAACGCCTGATCTGTAGAAGACGAAGTCTGAACATCTGAACTGTGATGCTAGAAAATGTGATGCAGATGAAATCTGAACATATGATCTATATGTAGGCAAATTCTGAACATCTAAACTACGATGCTAGAAAAAGTGATGGATATTAAGTCTAAACATCTTATCCATATGAAGGCAAAGTCTAAATGCCTAAAATCCAAATTGAAGAAAAAAAGGCGAAGTCTGAATACCAGAAATCCAAAAAGCAAAGGCGAAGTGTAAACGACCAAAATCTAAACTAAAGATAGCATAGGCGAAGTTTAAATGTCTGAAATCTAAAATGAAAATAGCAAAGGCGAAGTCTGAACGCCTGAAATCTAGAAAAAAAAAGAAAGCAAAGGCTAAGTTTGAATGCTTAAAATCTATGAGGGCAAACATGGCCTAGTGTGCTAAGTCCTCGAACTCCTGAACAATCTGTTGTGAAAACCTCATCTGGTATAAACATATGTAAAAGGCCAAATAATATATGCATGAATCTTTGTATCTCAAGAACACTGCTATCAATGTAAAGGGGATCCCTCAATCAAATAAGAACCACCAAGTAACTGTCAATGAAGCCAAATCATCTCATCAATAAATTAGGGGGATATGCCCTAGTATAGGAAGTGGAATATCACATCGAGTGGATATCCAAAGTAACTCTGGGCAGTCAACACTATACTCAAAATTCGAACCATCTATATCATTAGAAATAGTATGAGCAGTAATTCCTGTCATGAAGGACCAATAAGAACTCAATGTCCAAAATGAATAACTCCTCCTATCGGCTCAAAAAGCCATGCTAGAAACATATGAGGAATCTTACTCTAAAATCTCAAGACACCAAAGATAGAGGGTCCCAGAATAATGCCAACAATGGATGAAAAAAATAAGCCTAAGAAATTTCTACTTGAACTAACAAAACCCAAGAAAATCAAATTTTTATAAAGAAAGTAAAACAAAGTTAATTTGTCGCTACAAGACAAAGCTGAAAACCTAGAAAATATTATAAATCTCAAATGAAAAACAGACTACCATTGGATTTTCTTACGCAAAATCTAGGTTACCCGTGCGAATTTCATTGAATTCTCGAGATAGCTCACTCGTTGAATTTGAGAGATAGTCGGAATTCATGTTTTTCGAGGCAATGAGGTTGAGTGACACATGGAAAGCCATGTGGCGTCAACATGGAATGCAAGTGAATGTGTATAAATGGAAGGTGATACCAGCCAGAGGAGGGAAATGAGGAACATAAAGGAGGAAAAGGAAAAAGGAAAGGGAGAGAAAGGAAATAAAGAGAAGAAAGAAAGAGAGAGAGAAAGAGGGAGGAAAAGAAGTTGGTATTTCGATGGTCGGGACTCATTGAACCAAGAAGTAAAAGTTTGCATTATAAGGGCCACGCCTCCAAGCATAGGGATTCTTCCTACTTTGGTTTATTTCCACCCTAAGGGGTTGTTTGTAAAATATGGGAATGCTACCTGTTTTGATCCTATGCACTAGTTGGATTTTAGCATGGGTTTTAGGTTAGGAAACAGAGGGAATTTGGACTCAAGTCCTTCATAGAAATTGTAGCTGAATTTTTGAACTTGATGTTAGGCTTTTGAATCTCCCGAATTAGACCTCTACAACTTAAGTTATGGTCCATTTCCTGGGACTTTCGTAGCTTAGGTTGTCTCTTAGTTTGTGTCCGATTTTTCTGGGCCGATTTCTTGCATCGATTTTGGACTTAAATTTAGACTAAGGTTCAGGATCATTCCGTGGTCATGTAAATAACGTTGGCCTAAGTATGGCATGTTTCAGGGCTCCGGTTTTTAGCCTAGCTCGATAGTCTCGGGGCTGGATCTAGGTTATTTTATGCCCAGTGGTGGCATGTTTGTGTGGCCTGTGATGGCTCAGATGTGTGAACTTTGCATCTCTATGCCACAATTGGTCTTGAGAACCAAGTTGTCTTTGTTTGATTTTGATTGACTTGCTACGGGTGATAAGCTTATTTATCAATGTTGATATATAATCTAATATACGACATTGAGATGAAATGTTGGAAATCATATGCTTTCAATATGGTTTCCCATGATACATGATTTATTGGCCATATGGAATTCATTACATATGAGACATGGAATTGATATGCAGTGGCATAATGCATTGCATATGCACTGAGACATCGCATTCATGGGTGTAAGTGCATGGTTCCATCAAACACCATCCTTGGTGTTTGATGAGTGGGTTGAGTATTGTTGAACGAGTTTAGCAAAGTTCCACTGTTCGTAGAGCATGAAAACTTGTGTTGGGTAGTATCAAGTAGGGATAGACACCCTCTCGTGTGAAAGACCCAGTAGATTAGTTATACATATTTCCAACTGTGAAAGCCCATGAAAGTGTAGGAAGGCTGCAAGCTCGCAGGAGACCCCGAAATTCAAGTACTCGAAAGACACATGTTTTGTTAATAAAACATCCTGAAAGTGAAACATCCAATAAGTTTTGATTTCTAAAAACTTGATTTGCTTCAAAGTGATCATTGACGAAGTTCATCAACGATAGATGATCACACATCAAGCATGTATCAACAGGATGGGAGTCTCGTGATGACTTGGATTTTCACGCACTGGCGCGAGTCTCATCTCATTTCACGGCATGTGGTAATCCATTAGAATTGCATCATTCTATTAGAATGTTGGATATATATGTGAATGTGTCCAAGGAACATCGTGATGTTCATTTAGGGTAATAGCCCTGTGGAGTCTCTATCGCAAGTACGGCTCACCCTTTACGGGAAAACATTTCCTGTGTGCAAGTATACACCGGCACTCCGCCTCTCATTCTGGGTCGAGGTTGAGAAAGCCGACCGTGGCTAGTATGAAGCCTTTCAAAGACTTTGAACAACCGCCTTTGCATATGTCCGTGTATATACTAGAGCTTGCACGCTCATATGTTTTGAAAATAACATATAAAGCGATCGAATGTGGCTAAGTGATCCCGAGAACGGATTGACAATGTGGTATCGAGACACACGGAGCATCCACCTAATTCTAACCTCGTCACAGATGGTGTCGAGCGTAGGTATGTGATTACCTAAGACTCGATGAATGGATCCCACGATGGGATTAGGACACAGGGTACCGAGATATACGCCACGTCCACTGCATTTTCATGAGTCGACGGTTGGTCAACTGACCCCGAGTCAGTGTCGTTGACGCACGGCTCCAACAAAGACTGGTCAACTCAATACTAGAGAAAAATGTCACAATGAAGCTCATCCTCGCGAAACCATCCACACATCTCCAAAGACCGCAATATCAAAAATAGTGGGAAATATACTCTCGAGATGACATCTAATCGAATGCTCTATAATGAGACTTATCCTCTCGATGAAAATTATCTACACAAACCAAGCACCTCCAGATGGTCCCGATAACTACGGGATATGCCCCAGTATGGAACCCAACATAAACATGATGGAATAAAAGAGAATGTCATAACAAGGCTCATCCTCTCAATGAGGACTGTCTGCATAGACAAACAAACTCCTTATGATCTCACTAACTAAGGGGGTATGCCCCAGTATGACATCCAACATAAACATGATAAAGTCTAAAAAAGTCATAACAATGGCTCATATCCTCGATAAGAAACGCCTGGACAAACCAACCACCTCCAAATGATCTCAAAAGATAAGGGATATGCCCCAATGTGGCATCTATCAAAACATGATGAAATCCCAAAAATGTAATAACAAGACTCATACTCTCGATAAAGACTGTATGTACAAACAAACAAACTCTTGATGATACCAACGAATAAGGGATATGTCCAAGTATGACATATATGTCATCCAATAGAGACGTGGTGAAACCCCCCAAATATCAAAATATGGCTCAACATTTCAACAAGAATCCGTCTACACAAACCAACAAATCCAAATGATCTCGACAAATAGGGGATATGCCCCCAATATGGCATATAATGCTCCACATTGTTGAAAAATCGAAATCCATGCATTCATCAGTAAAGAGAGGCAACCTCGGGTCATCAATGGATCCAAACGCTAGTGAGGTATCTCCTAGAAAAATCAACATGAAAATGTCCAGATATCAACCAAGTCTCAGATGCCTATCCAAGTAGATGTTGTCAAAGAAAACGTTGAATCTCATGGCCTCAGGGCGGTGTTACTACACGAACCTTAATGTGGGCTTAGGGTGATAAGGTAAAAAAAACAAAGGTAAACTAGACTCAAATACCTAATGATCAACTCCGTGCCCTCATGTGTGGAATGTCACATGCACAAGAAGTCTCATGAGCCATGGACACAAGGACATGCAATGGAAACGCCGGTGATAATGATATGATGCAAAAAGTGTAACATGTGGTGAGATAGGTAAGAGGACAAGGATGTAGAGTGAAACATCATACTCAAAATCAATAAACACATGAGGGCGATAAATGTGAAAATGAGAGGTATGAAGTCAAGAAGATAAACAATAGTAGGGAAAAAAAAACAGATGATGATATGATGAATCTATCCAAATCACTACATGGGGAAGACATGTAGTTGACAGGTAGGATGATGAATATGACACTGACTCAGATCCCCTAGGAGAGGATCAATCATCTCACATACCACTAAAATCTCAAAGTAAGCACATGATACTGGGATCTCGGGAAGCTCATATATGAACTCCCACAAGTAATACACACTCAAAACAATTATCCTCATAAATCAATATACATACTCAAGCACAAGATACTAGGATCTCAAGAAACTCACATACGAACTCCTATAAGTAATACATACACTCAAAACAATGATCCTCATAAATGCATATACATACTCAAAGAATACTGATACTGAATACATATGTGCGCATTTATTTATTTTTTTATTTTTTCATTTTTTTTATTTTTTGCAGTTTTTTTATGTGCCAACTGAATAAAACAAATGAGAAAAAAATTGATATGGCAATAAAAAAATATCTCTCCAAGAGCCAAGTACAATAACCAACTCCAATGAAATTACACAAGCCTCTCAAACTAAAGGTCTCCGAATAAATGTCAACGAAATGGGTGAAGGGACGACACGACAAACCCCTATGTAGTAAGATGAATATATCACCAATCTGAGTGACAAAGAATGGGACATAATAAGAAGTCAGATAGAAAGTGGTGAAAACATTGAAAGTACAAAATGGAGCAGAAACAATGAAGTGAATGTAGTAGGGTGATGTCAAGAATATGTCAATGTGTCCATAATCCATAAGATCCTTAAACTAAGGCATCAACACACCAGAGGGCCTCTATCCCATATATGAAAAGGTAAGCAAGGTTATAAGAGAAAGATAGGCCAAACTGCGCACGTGAGGCTCAATGGGCTAACAACAGTAAAAATGTGAGTAACATGTGATAAGGTATATGACTAACCGAAATGATGGCCATCCATCATGCAACCATGGTCTCAAACGTAAAACCTTTTTAGTTTATCCATGTTGGTTGGCTTTGAGAATTGGTTTCCATCTAAGTCCATCAACCATGCAACTCCCTAGGGTCAACTCTAATAACGTAAGGTCCGGCCTCCACCGGGTCTAAACTTCCCTCTAGATCGGCCGACAAATCCTCTATGACTCCTCAAACCAAATCGCCCTCACCGTAGTGGCTCCAGCTTGACTCACTTTTTGAAAGTACGGGCCATCTTCCTCTGGTAAGCCTAAACATGGTCAAAAACTCTTAATCTCCTCTCATCTAATGCACTGCTTGATCAAACCGATCGTTCCCACTCGCCTCGGGAATCTACTGCTCTAGGGCTACTCTCAAGGATCCCATCTCTATCTCAAGGGACAAAATTGCCTCCATGCCATAAACTAGAGAATAAGCTTGTGATCATCCAATTATTCTACACAAATGCTAAAGACTATTCAGTCCCCGACAAAACTGACCAAAAACGGACAAAATTATTTTCTCCATATATAAAAATTGTTTTCTGCTATTGTCTATAATAATGCTCTTAAAAATTGGTTTTGGTCTAAATCACTACAAGTGCACAGGTCATATAAGTAATAAAGTGGATTTTTAAGTCCATATATCATTTCCACAAGGATTGATTAGAAAATCTAAAGATCAACTACTCCTACTACTCAAGATCATCACTATTTAAACCTCTAAACGAAAGTGAATTATCAAATAAAGAATTAACACGAAATAACTTTACAACAAAACCTCTAATTCAATTAGAATTAGAGATTTCACCAAATTGAAATAACATTGGGAAGTGGCTAGTATTCTAACTATCAAATTGCATATTTTTCCCAAATAAAATATTGTTAAAAGGTATAAATCCTTGATTTGTCCAAGAGTAGGGTAGTGTAGCCTGTGGTTTTTCCTCTCCTCCTCGAAACCACATTTCAATCGCTTAGCTTACCACGCTCCTAAACCAGTCAATGGCCTTAGATATTTGATTTTTGTAGATTTGATCCTCTTCAAGATTCGGGCAATTTTTCCTAAACTAGCATTTCATAGCCATATATTAGATTGGAAATTATCATTCTTCATAGACAAGGTAACAGTGTGTTTTCTCCTCAAAGTAATTGGTATCTCAACTATCAATTCAATAGAATTCCCTTTCCCTTGATTAGAATCTTACCTAAAGTACTCCGGATTAAGATCATTCTATCGATAAAGATGAAACCTTAATTAGGATTGATACCTCATCGGGAGTGGTCCTTAGTCCCTGGGAACACACTTATGTCATTACCTAGATGGGAACCTCAGTTAGGAGGTTATAACTTCACTTATGGTGTATCGGGTAAGGATACTTAGAAAGTATATTAGTTCCCAACATCACGTATTTACCCCCAAGTGACTCCGCCTCCATGCTCGTGTAGTCCATCTCGGTGTCACTCAGAGGGATCCTAGAAATCAAAGTATAGATACAACTCTTTCTAGGTAAAAAACATTAAGATATAGAACAACTCATTACAAGAGCAATGCCAATTAGATAAACCTAGTTTTCATACCCAAAACCTTCACTCAAAATACTACAACATAATAATAAGAATACCAAATCCTTTCCCAGTAGAGCTAAGCCTTCCATTTCTGAATCACAAGTAACAATGACTAATTGATCAGACAAATTCATTGTACCTGTAATTAAAACTGAATAAAAATGAATCCCATAAAATTTCCAGATTCACTCTAGTTCAGGCAAAAATTAAGCTTGATTTACATTCCCATCCAAAATCGCACTTCGTCTACCTACCTTACTTCTAAAAGAAAGGAAAAGAAAAAGAAAAAGAAAATATATACAAAGAGTCTTCAACTTTTCCAAAAATAGTGTCGTTGAAAGTCGCTAAAAAGCTCTTGATCCGAAGATGATTTTTTGTTGCCCTATCTCTTTCTATTAATAGGGCTTATAAATGCTGGGCCAAAATTCTAGGCTGAAATTATGGATTTCGATGCAAGCCCACTGGTGTCTTTGTTGCAACAGAGTTTATCTATGTTGCGACATTGAATCTTATCGTTGTCGCTTGTCGTGTGAGATTGTATCAACATTTCTGACTTTAACTCTCGGAAGTTTATTTCATGACAGAAGTTTCAAATGTCACGACATATCCGCTTCTATGTCTCGACTTTGTTGTGAGTTTGTCACAACAATACCGACTACATTCTTCTTGGAGTGATCATTTAGACTATCTTTTATCAGGTTATGACAAAGTTGCAGCATATGCCCCAAATCTCTTCTCTATAATTGTCACTTACAAGGAGGAGTGTCACGTACAATGTTCTTGTCTCTCTCCTAAATCAGGTTGCAACATACTTTGAAAATGTTGTGACAAAGTTCAACTAACTTCATCTTGTAATTGTCGCAACATAAGTTTATGATGTCGTGACATACTCTTCAATTCTCTTCTCGTTTTAGCCGTGGTCGACAAAGTTTTAAATTGTCCCGATAAACTCTTTTTTCCTTCTTCACAAAATCTATTGTGACATAGCTATGAAATGTCGCAACACTCTTCAACTGTTCTTTTGAGAAATCTTCTTAATCGTTGTCTCTATAGAGATTCTTTTGTTGCGACAAACTTCTATTAGCTATCTTGAACTTTTGTCGCAATATAATTCAAAAATGTCGCAACAATCTATCTTTTCTGCCTCAATCATTTTTGCTACTTTTCTTGCTGGTTTTTTATTCTTTTAGATAAAAAACCCTACAAAGCACAAATTTAGGTGACGATTCCATAATTCTTCATTAAATAGACCTGAAAACTCTAAAAATTTCAAGAAAAAAGGGAATTAAAAAATATATTAGTTTTCTTGACTCATCAAACTCCCCAAACTTAAATTTGTTTGTCCTGCCAAAGAAAGAAAGTTTTGCTTGGTCTCTAAGCTATTTAGCTTTTAAGGCCATTTTGTTCTAATAATTTATTTCTTTCCTTTAAATTCAACAAACCAATTCAAAAATAAGATTGTTGTAAAGATTACTTTGAACAAGTTTCAAATTCAAATTTTAGGAAGATTTCACTAATTTCTACTAATCAAATAAAATAATCTATCTAATGTAAAACAATTCAATTATTTACCCTGAATCAGTGAGTGTGTGATGGTCTTCCCCCTTTTTCAATTTGACAAATTAGTTAATCTTCTAAGATACTATTCATATAATAAACTTCTCCCTAATTTTTCTAAAGTCCCATAGGCTTGTTGGTCATATTAATTCCACTAATGTAAAGTAAACACTAATTCCTTTAAGATCAGCTGTATCTTAGGGCCTGTAATGTTTGGTTTGGGCACAAGGTTAACCTGTCATTTTAAGCTCAAGCTACTCCTAAGCCGCATGTATTTTCTCAACATTTTCCTTCATACTGCCTTACGTTTTTTTATTCAACACACTTTTCAAAAAAGCACCTGTTTAATTGAGTGCATCTTTTGCATACTCTCTCAGTTTTTTTTCTTGCCTTCCACTTTCAACATTCATATTCAAATTTTTATATTAGAAGTTGTTTTACTTTTCATTTCTTATCAAGGTTTATGGAATGGTGCAATATTTTGACTTCTTAAGCTTTCTACCACCCTTAGAGAGCTTTGGGTTAGCAACTCCCATACTAGTTGGCATTAGTGTACTAGGTGTTTAAACAACCCTAAGAACTTAATTGCTCAAGGGAGAAAGGCTACAAGACAAAACTCATTCCATCCTTTTTTTTTTTTTTCAGCTTCTCAACTCAGTACCTTTTATACATCTTCCTAATCACTTGATTCACTTTTCATGATCCCTCTTTCTTTCTATACAAATTACTCCCCTAGACTTGTTCTCTTTTATCCTTTTCTGCACTCATTTTGCAATTTGGGCAAACTTGGGGTTATTTACTAAAGGATTAGGCTTAAGGAAGGGTTAAGGTTCTGTTATATGGTTGTGATGATAAATTGGTAATTAGCTCAAATTAGGTACTCAAGCATATGCAGTTGGTCATATGGGTAGGTTTTGAAAGGTTCAAACTTCCAAGATGGGCTATATCATTTCCTATTAGTTGTGTTGTCAGATTTCGCTCACATTAATCTAACAAGTTCTAGGACCTTGGGAGACTAAAATCGTGATGGATCTTATAAGATTTCTCTCTAATCTTAGCACAATTAGTTGTAGAGGTATCACTTCCTTGACCATGGATTTCTCTTAAACCTTCATTTCATTTCATCAAAGAATCATCAGATAACAATTTTAACACAATTATACAAATTCAACCAAACAAGCAAACTCACAATACTCATTATTCATATTGCTCAAATTTTCAAACAAGATGCAGTTGCACAAGTTTACCAAAGACACTTAATTGAATTCATAAGATAATTACAAGAAATGTTCAGATCATACAAACAAATTAGGGGGACCCAATTTTTCTTTTATTTATCAGAGATTTTCCTTTAGAGACTTTTCCTTGGTGCTCGGGCGTTCCCTTTGATATTCTTGGTGGTTGGTAAAAGGTATGAAAGGTCTGTCGATCCATAGGGCACCATGGTGGCAAGGGTATATAATAAGAATGGATGTTGGGTAGTGGCACTTTCTTCGTCGACACTAAGCTACGGGGCTCAATCTAATAAATATGCATTACACTTTACTAGCCTGGGCCGCCTTTCCTATTGATTCCAATGTACACCTATTGTTGACTAATCTTTATATTGAGCCTAAGCTATCCTTTGCAATGTTGCAAACTGTTTGCAAAACATCCTATATCTCAAGTAAAGTAATTCTGCATTTCCGATTCTTTTCTAACATTATCGGGATAAACTGGCTATCTCTTTCTTTCTGCGCTCTCCAATATTCTTCATCCCTTTCTTTCAATTCAATTCTCCATATTGAATCCCTCTCTTCTATCTCATTTTTCCATTCCAAGTCTCTTTGTCTAATTACCTCCTCCATGTACTAGTCTCTCCTTCTTAATTCTGCATCCATGTATTCATCTCTGAGCTGCAGTTAAGCTTTTAATTAATCATCTCTTTCCTTCATTCTTATTCCATTCTAATCAACATATCCATGATGTTCTGACATTGTCGCTTTGCCGCCTCGAGCTCCAAATGGCTCTTGGTAATATTCTCTAGCATTTGGAGATAGATTCTAGGTTGGGCTCCCACTCCTCTGCCTCTCTTCTCTTTATTTCATTGAGCTCACCACCATAGCTTGCTCATTTTCCTTTCCATCTATGTCTTCTCCTTCAATTTCTTACATTTTTTCTTGCCCTTATTGACTGGAGGTTTAGTTATACCAGTAAATGTCAGAGGAGAAGTTCTGGGACACCTTTCTTCTTCTTCCCAGGTTCCTTTCACCCCTTCTAATATGCAGAGCCTGGTGATGTTTGTTGGACATGGAATAAGACCTCTGTACTTGCTGCTATAATAGTTCAAGATTGACTTCTCGATGATCTTTCCCACATTCGGCTTTTAACCCTTTAGAATGGTATACAGGAGTAATGCCCCTTCTTTTCTCACAATGTTGAGATGTTTTGAAGGGAGGAGTACTAAATCGAGGAAGTAAAACCAATTTTTTGCTTCCTCAATTAGTGATCCTCTTGCAATGGACTCATAAGGGTTATTCTTCACATGTTCCACTCACCTTTTCCATCTGTGAGTAGCTCAACAATCTTCTGGTAGTTTGGCTCCTTCACCAACTTCTTGAACTCGAACCTTCTTCCTTTTCTTTCAGATTGTGTCTGAGCGATCTCCTCCTTTCGAAAGAACCATTTTCCCGATAACAATTCTTCTCTTCCCCACACAAAAAAAAAGTGGAAAAAATTCAGACACAACAAAGAAGCCCAACCGGGTTTGTGTCGCATAATAAACTTCGTCCTTCTAAACGATGAGACGAGCCGTTAAAACTCTCCCCTAATGAAACTTTAGCGGCAAAGTTTGTTCCATGACAATGTGCGCTCTTTCAGAAACCAAATCATCTACTTCCTCATCTTCCCCTTGCTCTGTTTTTTACTCCTCTGCATCTCTCTTCCTCTTTCTACTTTCTTCTAGTTTTTGCTTTGTTTCTATTCTTGTTTTAGTTTTCTTTTCTCAATAGTTACATTCTCAGAACTCATGAGTTGCTTCTTCTTCACCTTCAGCATACTCTTTCATAATTTCGTTCAAATTTGAAATCAGACTCTATTTTTCAAACATGATTGTTGGTTGGTTTTGATCTAGGGTTGAAGAGAGATAGATAAAGGTTTCTATGGTTCAAAAGGCTCAAGAGATGGAAAGAGAATTTTCAAATTTGTTTCAAGGTTCTAAAACAGTTTATGTCCTCTTTTATAGGTTCAGGAATATGTTGTGACAACTAATTTGTCGCAACATCAAAATTCCATGTCGCGATAAAAAAAAAAAAAAAAAAGCTTTAAACCCTAAAAGTTAGGTCACGACATTTTGTATTTTATGTTGCAAGACCAAATTGTCGCAACAAAGAATTTCTTATGTCGCGACATATAGATGATTTTTAGAGCCAAAATAATGTCGCGACAGAGATCTTTTCTACCAACCACTTTAAGTAAAATTTCAAGCCCCTAATGAATGTTTGTCATGACAAAGATTTAAATATGTTTGATAATAAATACATTGTCACAACAAATAAGCTTTGAAGCTTTCCATTAGACTGTGACTAGTATATTTCTGTCGCAACAAAGAAAAATTCGAGTCAAATAAAATATACATTTTCATTTCCATTTTCATTATATTATTGATCTGACCCACTTTACATATGTTAATATTCTAGGCACCAAACAATGCATTTCAATCACTTAAATCATGTTTGTGAAAACAATTTTAACACACAAAGCATCTCAACTCAAGCATGAACAATTAAATTCAAATTCTTCCACCAAGCAATGTATGAAATCATACAGAAAATATAAGCATTGAGTAAGAAAGATAATTGGGAACTCACAATCAGATAGCATGATCTTTTCTCTCTTCAAATGAGTGAATTCACCTTTAGCTCTCATTGAAGCTGCTCTTTTGTCAATGACTTTTCAATTCCATAGTCGTACTTCCTTATCTTGCAATTAAGCCAAAATTTTAACTATCATAAAAATTCATACAAAACTAAAATAAAACTACTCTATTAGTTAAATTAATCAAAACACACTAATTTAAACAAAATAAAATTGATAAAAATTGAAAATAAAAATAAATAAAAATTTTGTTTGGACAACTAGTTGCTCATTTTTATGTCTTTAACTAGACATCGTTGCCATGCTCTCTTTCAAGAACTTTTCAATCTCTTAAGATCTTGGATTGTTCCTCATTCAAATTGCCTCCCAAATAATGCTTCAATCTTTGGCCATTAACCTTAAACTCATTTCCTGAATTTGATTTTAGTGTAACTGCTCCAAAAGGTGTAACTGTTATTACTTTGTAAGGACCACTCCACCTTGATTTGAGCTTTCCAGGAAATAATCTAATCCTTGAATTGTACAAAAAGGACTGATTCTCCAATTTTGAATTCTCTTCTCAGTATTCTCTGGTCATGCCATTTCTTTGTCTTATCTTTGTAAATTCTTGCATTATCATAGGTCGTATTTCTCAACTCTTTATTCACTAAAACGGAGGAATCTTTTCTCTTTGTGCGCCTTGGTAGATCAGAAGTAGTTCAGCTTTTTAACTGCCTATACATAGCTTTATATTCTCTAGCTTAAGAGGAGATGACAAGGTTTTCCAAATACTATTCTATATGGGGACATTCCAATAGAGATTTATAGCGCCCCCAAGCCCATAGTATATCATCTAGCTTTTAATGACTAGTCTTTCTCACAGGCTATTTCTGCCTTTCCAATATATTTTATTTCCAGCTGGATATTTTTTGCTTGTCTGCTCATCTGACTGAGGGTGATAAGCCAATCCCATAAATATGTCTCACCTTACATCTCGTCTCATGATTTTTTTTAAAAAGCTTGCTGAAAAATGGCTTTCCCTTCATCACTAATGATTGTACTTCAAAATCTAAATCGTTTCAAAATGTTTCTTTGAATAAACCCCACAACTATGTTAGCATAATTTTTGGGACAAGCTATTGCTTCCACCCATTTGGATACATAATCATAGCAAGGAGAATGTACAAGTTTCCAAATGATGGTAGGAAAGGTCTCATGAAGTCTATCCCCCATACATAAAAAAAATATGCACCACTAAGATCTCTTTAAAGGCAGACTATTTTTCATTTATGTTGTTTAATTCTAACATATGTCACAATGTTTCACCCATTTAGAAATGCTTTAATAAAGCCAATAAAAACCCGATTGAGAATTTTCTCGAGCTATTATGTTCTCGCAGTGTGTCCTCCATATAAGGATGCATGGCATTTATTTACAATTCCAACTCGTTTCGCCTCCGTACACATCTCTTTGATAATCTAATATGCTCCTTCTAAATAAGAGGGGTCATCCTTAAATGTAAAATCCGCATCGCCTTCAACTTTCTTTTCTCATTGCATGCACTTGAAGGCATAACTCCACAAGCTGTGCACTACAATGTCGCGATACCATGGTACTTGAACTAATACCTAAAAGTTGTTCATCGTGAAATTTTCTTCTATTTCAATTCCTCTTTTATCTTCAAAGGGAGTCTTTCTAATCTTGATAAGGATCGCCTATCCACATTATCACGCTGGTTTTTAATCTCCAAATCAAATTTCAGAAGAATAAGACCCATCTAATTAGCCTTGGTTTTGCATCTTTCGCCATCGCATTTGATTGCTACATGATCGTATGCACTAGACATGAGACACCAATATATATGGTTTGAACTTCTGGTGGTCAAAGAAGTGCACCATTGCTAGAATTTCTTCAATAGCTGAGTAGTTCTCAGGCTTCTATTGAAAGCCCTATAGCATAATATATATAATATAAAGGTCTTGCTGGTTCTTTGTCCCAATATCAACCCATTACATAATCACTAGCATCACATGATTTCAAAATCCTTACTCCAAATGTGTCACATGATAGAGCTCTAACTAACCTGATCTGATCTTTCAAATGCACAATTACATTCTTTCATCAAACTCAACCTTGATATTTTTTAAGTCCCTATAAATCTCTATAAAACCCAAAGATGTCCCAAAAAACTTTAATCCCTTTTTATCAGAGCCTGGCATTAGAGTATCAATCACGAAACCTTTGTTTGATCTACTTTAACCAACTCGCATAAATTTATGCCTTAAGACAATACCTTATGTTACCATGAAATGGCATTTTTCCCAATTCAAAGATAAGTTATCACTTTTGCATTCAAGTACGCTTCTAAATTTTTCAGACAGTTCTCAAAATTATATCCATAAAATGAAAAGTCATCCATAAAGATTTCCATAGCCTCCTCCACCAAATTTGATAAAATGGACAGCATACACCTTTGAAAGGTGACTGGAGGATTACATTATCCAAATGGCATCCTTCTAAAAGCAAAGGTGGCATAAGGACATGTAAAGGTGGTCTTCTCCTAGTACTTAGGGGCTATGGCAATCTGATTATATCCAAAATATCCATCAAGAAAACATAAATGAGAGTGTCCTACAAACCTGTCCAGCATTTGATTAATAAAAGCCGAATGATAATGATCCTTTCTGGTGGCAGTGTTTAATTTTCTATAGTCAATGCATACCCTCCATCCTGTCATGGTTCTTATTGGAATCAATTCATTCTTTTCATTTTTTATGACTGTAAATCCACCCTTTTTTGGAACCACATGAACTGGGCTCACCTAAGGGTTGTCTGAGATTGCATAAATAAATCCTACATTCAGCCATTTAAGCACTTCTTTTCTGACAACTTCTTTCATAACTAGGTTCAGTCTTCTCTGATGTTCAATTGAGGTTTTTACATTCTCCTCCAAGAGGATTTTATGCATGCAATTTGATGGAATGATCCCTTTTAAGTCTTCCACTGACCAGGTTATGGCTTCTTTATACTTTATGAGAATTTTAATCAATTTTACTGCTTCTCTCTACTATCAAGTCAACTCGCTTATAATTACAAGTCTGCGGCTTCTTCAACTCCTAAGAAGGCATATTTCGATGTTTAGGTAATTCTTCATAATTAATCCTTTAAAACTCTTTTTCTTTTTCTCGCATCCTCTCTCTCTCTACCATCGCTTGATTTTTCTGCACTATCTTCATTTAGACTGAGTATTGTTTCTTTCAATTCAAAACTGGAATTCAGAAATTTAACTTCAAGATCCTCAATATACTGAAAATTCATCTCATTCTCATTCATTGAACTCTGAATCTTACAATCATATTTTAGTTCAGAATTTATGGGAACTACTTGTTCTATAATCTTACATTCAACATTATCAAATTCAGGCTGTTTCAAGCTTTGATTCATATTGAAGTGCACTTTTCATCTCCTACCTTAAGAGTGAGCTCTCCTTTCTTGACATCAATCAAGGCTACTCTAGTGGCAAGGAAGAGTCTACCAAGCAACAGTGGGACTTGTTTATCTTCTTCAATGTCGATTACAACAAAGTCCACAGGGAAAATAAATTTTCCCACCTTGATCAGTACATCTTCAAGGATTCCCTCTAGCTAAGCCATAGTTCTGTCTGCCATCTATAGAGTCATGGTTGTTGGAGTGAGCTCCCCAATTTGAGTCTCTTTACTACAAATAATGGCATCAAGTTGATGCTTGCTCCAGAATCACACAATGCTTTCCCCAATTCATAGTTCCCTGTGGTGTAGGGAATGGTAAAGCTGCCTAGATCTTGCATCTTCAATGGAAAATTCTTCTAGATCATCGCGACCGTGTAAGTGATTGATAGCTCTCACCCACTCCATCTTCACTGTAAGCTTCCTCTTCTTGCTCAGAATGTCTTTCATGAACTTGGCATAATGAGGCATTTGAGTTAATGCCTTAACAAAAGGAATATTTATCTCTATCTTCTTGAACATGTTCAAGAATTTAAAGAATTGATCATCCATCTTAGATTTATACAGCCTTTGAGCGAATGGAACAGGAGGCTTATAAGCTTGCATTTCCTCCTTTTTTTCAATTCTCCTCCAACTTATGTCTTATTGTGATTCCTATATTTCTCCTCTCTTCAGTCATTTTTGAACTATTTAGCTCATTTTCTTTCTAGTTTCTACTTTCTTCCTTCTCTTAGTCATCATCTTCTTTTTTTTCTCGTAGTTCCTACCACTCCCGAGAGTAATTGCCATGTAGTCTTGATTCTTCGTGTCACTAAGTGGAAGAATCCCTTAGATTGATTCTATATATTCAGTGGCCAACATTCTACTTAAACCCTCCGCATTCTTTAGAGATGCATTAGTATCGGGCCCCCTCAAAACACAATCAGGTTTACCCGGAATGCCGCTTAACTCAAGAAACTTTTGCTCATGAGACCAATTACTTTATTCTCACCCATGAAGCTCAACATCCGCTTCCTCAAAAGACTAGACCTCCTTCGGGCCCCGATTTTCACTCTTCGATGCCTTATCGCTATTGTCCTTGGAAAACTTGTGGAGCATAATTTTGTTGATAGCTTTGCACTGGTCTTTGACCCTACTGCACTCCACTTCCATATAAGAAGTTCTCATGGTTTCTCAATGATGATGTGTAATGGGTTGAAAGGTTGGTGTTGGGCTTAAAGTTATAGCTCCTGTTGCCATTGAAAAATTAAGCTTCATCTAATTGATAGGGACCCTCATAAGCCAGTCCCTCATAAGCCAGTCCCTCATCAACTATGCACTTCTACTCTCCTCCTTCATCTCTTCCCACTCATCGGGTCGTAACGGCTTCTTCTTCTTTCCTAATCGCTCATTTTACTCATCAATGCATCCAACTTTGCTTCTATCACGACATCTTGTTCAAATTTTAATCACACTCCTCCCTCTATCCATCGGGTCGCCTCCTCAAGTCCCCAACAGAGCTCTATAATTGCTCTCGACAAATCCTCAATAAGTGGTTAGCCTCTTCATCACTCTTCCTCTTAAATGCTCCACAGCAAGCTGCATCAATTATCCCCTTCACAGAGTAGTTCATTACATGATAAAATATATCAATTTGTGTGATCCAGTCACTGCCATGCATTGGACATCTCTTCAGCAATTTCTTATACCTCTCCCAAGCATTGCAGAGGCTTTCTTCTTCTCCCTTTCTCAAGGCTATATCTTCTTCCTCTCAGATGTGAGGACTAGTGGAAAAACCTTCCATAAAAGCTTCAACTGGCTTCCTCTCAATAAGAATCGATCCATATTGCAAAGACTTGAACCAACTAGTTATTATGTCCCCTCAATGAGAACGGGAAACAAGGATCTCTTTGCGACATCCGATTTTACCCCATTCAGCTTTACTGTGTTTTCCATCCTCAAGAATCTACCAAGGTGCTCATTAGGATCCTCACTGGATGCCCTATGTGTCGTGCCCCAATTCCCCTGCCTAGGCGGACGAAGGGGGTGCGAGACTGTACTAGGACTCTTTACCCATTTTTTCAGACATTGGTGGGCCCAAGTCTTATAACTGAATCACAATAACATATACAAAATAAAACTACCAATCAGAGTTTGTTTACAAAGATCACACATACGCTCAGTCCTATCTACATATACATGGCTAAAAACCGCATTTACATTTACATATTCAGTGTGCGGAACCTACATGTGTGAACCCCTACAAGTGTGCTGGCCTAGCAGTATGCGGAAGATCGCTGACACGCCCTCCTTCAGAATTACACTCCGACAACCCGTGCTAAGCTTTACGCTTAGTGGGAACATATAACTTATATATACACATGCATTCATACTCTTTTTTAGTAAACATATAATAATAACAGATATCAGGATTCATCATGAATTCATATAACAAACTTGCACTTATAGCATACTTATACTTATACATATCTCCTGTAGGAGTTACCCGGCTTATACTTATACGGAAGTACCCGTAGGTACTACAGAATTTATACTTATACTTGTTCAGATCTCCCGTAGGAGTTATAGAGCCTATACTTGTACAGAAGTACCCGTAGGTACTACATATCAGATTGATGTACATTTCTTTACTCTTATTCGTCATTCAGGTTATGATCATATAATTGTTTGACTACCTAGACCAGTAATAAGAAATGAGTAGACATTAACACAATAAGTAATTAAGGTACGCGACAGCATCGAGAGGTGTCGGGAGCATAAAGGTGGAGTGTCTGAGCATCGATCGCAGACATGCCTCGCCCACTGCACGTATGTTGTGGCACTAGCATGAGTGTCGGCACCAATCGTAACATGCGTGCCCACGCACGTATGTCGTAAAGATTCAGCAGGAGTGCCGGGGCATTCAATCAAAACGTGCCTACCCACGTAATAGAAATGTCGTAGCATTAGCAGGAGTGCCAAAGCACTGATTAGAACATGCCTACCCACGTAACAGAAGTGTGGTGTCATTCAATATCTGGTCTTAGATATTCCTATAATTATATGTGTTCAGTAATTTACTATCTTTCATACAGGTCATCCAAATTTTTGCCCACACGAACTCAGCCGAGGCGGCTGCAAGCTCATTTCGAGGCTGAGGTATTGTCTGATTTTCCTTTGTTTTACAAACATGAATGAACCCTTTCGTACACTTATAAGGTCCTCATTTGTCCAATAGACAAGTCTTCATAAAAACAGAAAAACAAAACGAAACAAAAACACAACATTTCCATGCTGTGAATAGTGGCTTCACCGCGGTGAAGCACTACTTTGCTACGGCAAAGGGAGCTACGCCGCAGTGAACCCGAGGATGGAAAATTCCTCTTCTCAACCACGCCGCAGCATGGACATGCCACCCGTGGCGTGACCTTCATCAAGGCGAAAGTGGTCTTACGTCGCGTAGACCCCGAAAATGCCCATATTCGCGATTTCTTCCTTTTCTAGAAAACCAAAACTCCAAAATAATCCAAGAGCATCACTGAAAAACAACTCCCAAATGGGTTCTAAATTCACCAAAACCAAACATAGAGTTTCATTAGGCTTTTTCCAAACCTAAACTCAACTATTTGTAAGTTAGTTTAACTTCCTAACACCCAAACATGTATCTATAATCCATAAACGAAGAACCCATACAAATCCTTACTCATCTTATACAAGCTAGGGTTTTACCAACCAAACTTTCAAGACATCTAGGGTTAGGATGAATTCTTATCTAAACCCTAGAAATGGAACCACTAATCTCCATACAAGCACTTCCATACAAAAACCTAGTTTCCATACAAAAACATGGTTTTGCTATAACCATAGTGATCCATATACCTTCTCTTCTTTCTTCTTCTTTCTTCTTTCTTTCTCTTCTTCTTCTTCCCTCTCTCTCTTCACGCTTTTGCTCCAAAAATGCCCAAATGAGACCAAATTGGTCTTTACTTAGTCTAATTCCATAAGGTCTTGCTCGCCACCAAAAATGCATTAATTTGACTTAGTTTCCTTTTATTGCACTTTCGTCCTCTAAATTCCTTTCTATTTGAAAACTCCTATAACTTCCAATATTTGTACTTATACATATAAACTTATTATCTTATGACTTTGTGTCCCATTTTTTTACAAATTCCACTTTTACCTTGTACTTTGTACAAATTCCGGTTTCGAATTTTCACTTAGCAAATGACATGTAACATCAAACATGTGGAAAACGATCAGGTATATTTCGGGTGTTACACTATGAATTGGTGTTTCGGGCTGCACTACGGTGATCGTAAGTGCTTCAACTCAAAGTTATTAAATTTCACGGGTGGTTGCCTTACAATTGAATATTCATTTTGAGATTAGCCTGTGAAATCTTCTTCAATCAGTTCAATCAGGTCTTTCGCTTATCGTTCTACCGGGTATATGCCGACACCTTCGCTCTACCATAATCGCTTACGCTCACCTTCTTTAGATTTCTCAAAGTTCACTCCAATTCAATGTCCAGTGACAGTAGTTCTGCTTCTGGTCTTTTGTGCATGTGAGAACTACCTGAAATGTAAATACATTGAGATCAAGTGAGATCAGTAGATAACAAGAATATATGAAGTTTAGCTCAATGAAAAGATCAGTAGCTGAATCAACTACTAAAGTTAAAGCTATTTTTGAAAAAATTTAAGAAATTTTGATAAAAGATAAAAGAAAAATGTCCAAATTAGAAACTCTCTTTTTGGCAAGAATATTGATCTTTAAATTTTATTTCAATCCTAACAAAGACTAAAAACATGTTAAGACCTTAAATATTATGATCATCCAATTTTTCTAATAATAACCGCAAAGACTATTCAACCCGATAAAACTAACTAAAAACTAACAAAATGATTCTCCATATATGAAAAATGTTTTCATCATTGGTTCTATAATAATGTCAAGTAAAAATTGGTTTCGTCTAAATCAATGCAAGTGCACAGCCATAAGTAATAAAGTGGGCTTTTTAAGTCCGTATATCATTCCTACTGTGGATTTACTTGCAAAATCTAAAATCAACCACTCTACTACTCAAGATCATCACTTTTTGAAACCTCTAAATGGAAGTCCTAATTATCAAATAAAGAATTATTGAAATAACTTTATTAAAACAAAACTCTAATTCAATTGGGGAATTAGAGATTTACCAAATTGAAATAACACTAGGAAGTGGCTAGTGATTCTCATTTACTCAAAATTTATATTTTCCTCAAATAAAATATCATAGCTGGATAACTCTTGATTTGTCCAAGAGCGGTGGTAGCGAGCCTGAAAGCCTCGACATTACATATTTCTCTACCGCTAGCTTACCACATTCCTAAACCAAGTCAATGGGTCTGGGAAGATTACTTGTGATTTGATCCTCTTCAAGATTTGGCTATTTTCCAAACCAAGACTTCATAGCCATCTCTTTGGGACTAGAAATTATCATCTCATATAGATAGGGTAAATAATTTGAGCCTCCAGAAAAGTAATGGTATCTCAACTTTCCAATTCAATAGAATTCTTCCCTCGATCTTAAATTTTTAATACTGATTAAGATCATTCTATTGATTAAGATGAAACCCCAAGAATTAGATCGATATCTCATCGAACGGTCCTTAGTCCTTCTAAATGATACCTTTACGCTTGTCAACCAGAAGGGAACCTTGAAGTCAAATGTTAGAACTTCACTATGATGCACCGTAGTGATACTAGAGTGATATTAGTTCACAAATATCAATGTATCAACTAAAAGTGGAACCTGTCAAATGTCAGTTTACATCGCTCACTTCATTGGCCGACTTTGTCAGAGATTTTCGCAACATTTCGCCAATTTAATCCTTCGAAGCTCAGGTCACAACAGTAGTTTCTTCAATGTCACGAAGATATCCGTTTCTATGTCTTAACACTTTGCTGTGAGTTTATCGGGCATTAATGACGTACCAGCATTCTTCTAAGTGGATTGGCAGAAAATCTTTTCTTGTGTCATGACAAAGTTTCAGTATATGGCTCAAATCTCTACTCTATAATTGTCATGACAATGAAAGGAGTATCATGACAATGTTCTTTGCCCTCTCCTCAAATTGTGTCGCGACATACTTTGGAAATGTTGCAACAAAGTTCAACTGACTTCATCTTCTAATTGTCGCAACATAAATTTATGATGTCGCGACATAATTTCCATGTCCCGCATCGACATCAGAACTTTGTCGTGATCGCTTGTTCCTCGAACTCTGCCACTTTCGTCGTGACTAAAGGTATAAACCGTCACATAATTCCGCCTTTCTTTCTTCATGCTTTGTCACCAAATAAAATTTTATGTCGCGACATTCTTCTAAGGCTTCAGATCCTTTGTCACGATATAATTTTGATGTCACAACAACGCTTGCTGGCCCAATCTTGTCTGGTCGTGAAATAGCTACCAAGTGTCGCGACATACTTCAACTATCTTCTACTTTATCGGGTGGTTGGCGACAAAGTCTTAAATTGTCGCAACAAACTCTTTCAGCCTTCTTCACAAAATCTATCGCAACATAGCTGTGAAATATCGCGAGATTCTTCAACTGTTATTTTAGGCAATCTTCCTGATCATTGTCTCAATAGAGATTCTTTTGTTGCGACAAACTTCTGCTAGCCATCTTGAACTTTTGTCATGATATAATTTGGAAATGTCATGACAATCTGCATTTTCAACCTTAACCATTTTTGTTGATTTTCTTGCAGGTTTTTTATTCTTTTGCATAAAAAAACCCTACAAAACACAAATATGGATGAAGATTCCATAATTCTTTATTAAATAGGACCTTAAACTCTTAAAAATAGACTTAAAAATAGATGAGTTTTTGAATCATTAGAGTGCGAAAGGAGGCGCAATACACCCATAATGCGAAAGGAAGCTTCTTGGACCAATCTCGAGAAGTCTCAATCCTCTTGATATTCTTGTTCACTACCTTTACTGCCCCATTCGTCTGCGGCCTATATGCAAATGATATGTGATACTGGATGCCATATCTCTGTTATAAAGCGTCGACTTCACCTCTTAAATGTACACCTCTGTCTGATATCAACTCATGAAGAACTCCATATCGGCAGATAATGTATGATTTAATAAAGGTAGCAACTTTGACCGTATTCAATTTTACATAAGTGGCCTCTACCCACTTCATGAAATAATCAATAAAGACCAGGATGAACTCATGACCACTGGAAGACTTCGACGAAATCTTCCCAATAATATCTATGCCCCATACTGAAAATGGCCAAGGTGAGGTCAATGCATGCTACTCTAATGGTGGAACGTGGTATGACTTCCATGCATCTAATACTATATACATTCTAACAAACTAACAATCATTTCCAGCGGTCAACCAAATATAGCCAGTCCTCACAATTTTACTAGCCAACATACGTCCTCCCATATGGGGCCCACAAACTCCGGCATGAACCTCTCTTGTCACTCAATCTGTCGAATCTTGATCTAAGCACAACAATAACACGCCATCAGTTGTACGTTTATATAGTGTCTCTCCACATATCATAAAGCAGGTGGCCAAATATCTCAAATCTCTCCTATCCTTGGTCGTCATGGCCTCAAGGTATGTGTCATATCTAAGAAACTGATAAATATCATGATACCACGGCAAACCATCATCAATCCCTTACTCATCAATTAGGCAACAATAAGCAAGAGGTATTTGGGCCTCAACTAGCAGGAGCAAAACTACCACACTGTGAATGCCCAATCATGGTAGCCAAAGTAGCCAGAGCATCGACAAACTGATTCTACGCTCTAGGCGTGAGCGTAGCCTCAAGTCACAAATCTCCGACTAGAAACTCTAAATAAGCATGATATAGCCTGTGATCTCACATCTCTAAATTTCCTCTAGTCACCCCGAACTGCCTAATTACCAGTATTAGAATCACCAAATATCTCTCTCCCTCTAATCCCAAATTGTAGTCTCTAACCCAAGGATGCATGCCTCATACCGATGAGTCCTAAACTCATATATTTTTAATCCATTTTTCTGACATATTTTTAAAAGTTTATGATTCATTTTAATGCTGAATTATGGAATATTCACCAACTTTGAGTTTTGCAGGTTTTAAATGAAAAAAAGACAATTATAGTAAGAAAAGCAAAAAATCGCCAAGGCGTAAATGTCGTGGACATAGTTTCGTGATTGTCACGACATAATCTCAATAGAACCAATGTAAGCTAAGGTTTAACAAAGATCAAGCTGAAGTAAAGCCATAAATGAAGTTTGTCACAACATCTCATAACTCTATCGCGACATAATATGAGAGAAATTTACTGATAAATGTTGCGACAAAGAAGTGAGTGTTGAGACATAAAGGAAGTCAAAAGACAAAACTTTGTCGTGACAAAGGATTTGTATGCCACGACATTGATCAAGGAAAATGGCATGGAACTCATGTCGCGACATTTCACAACTCTGTCGTAACATAAAGAATCGAAGATGGCGTAAAAGCCATTGTGACAAAAGAAAACTATGTCATGACACAAAATCCACAATCAAGAATAAAAGCTGGGCGGAAGAATTACGTTACATCAAGTCATGATGATAGAAAATTATGTCGCGACATAATGAAGCACTGAAGACAAAGATCTTTGTCACGACAATGATTGAAAAGTTTTTGAACCACAATGTCACAATATTATTAGCTCTTTCGCGACAATGACCAAGAAATGGCAATAGAGTTTGTCTCAATAATAAAATTTGATAGTTACATGGTAATGGAAGTTGCAGAGTAATATATCTCTATCGCAACAGAGAAGTTTTATGTCACGACAGAAAATGGAAGAGAAATAAGACAAGCCAAGACAAGTTTGACAAAGATTGCAATGTTGCAACAAAATGGGCCAAATCAGTTGACAATGATCAAAGAGGGAAATAATATGTCATGACAGAAGTCTACCAAGAAGGTAAAGACAACAAGACTATGTCATGACAAAGAAAATGTTTGTCCTAACAACAACAACATGTAACTATGAGAAACTCTATCGCGACAAAAGAATACATTGTCACGACAAAGGTAGAGAAGAACCCCAGAAAGAATGTCACAACATAGCAAAGAGTGTCGCGACAAAGTGAAAAAGCTAAAGGAAAAATATTTGTCACAACAAAGAAGTTTATGTCACGAAATTTTTCAGGAGCAGCAAAGAATGATAAGTTGGTTGCAAAAAAGATTTTATGTCGCAACACAAGACACTCATATCGACGACAATCACTAGACAACTTCAGTAGAACTATGTCGTAACATTATCAAATTATGTCACGATAGAATCCAAGAAGAAAGCACAAATTATGTCGCGATAGAAACTGCAAGCCACGACAAGAGCTGGGAAACAAAAATGACAACCAAGTGTCGAACAAAGCAAACTAATCGAAATGATAATTTTGTGTGGGATCCACAATTTCGCCTTAGTGTAAGCTCCACTGATGAAAATCTATAAATAAACGTATCTAGGGGCAACGCGGCGGAAGTTTTCCGCCAAAACTGTGAACTTCTAGGTAGTTGGAAACTCCTTTTTGTATATTTTTATTTTTCTTTATTATATTTAGTTTTAGAGTAGCATTTTAGTTAGTTTTTCTTGGAATTGAGCAGTGATTTGGTGCGAAGTTTCGATCTAGTTTTCTCTGTAAATTTTGTTTTTCAATACTGTCTGGTTAATGAATTTGGAAATTTTCCGGACATCTATTTCAGTTCGTTTGCAATTTCAGTGAATTTACCTAATTAATTAGTCATTGTTCTTCAGAATCCAGCTTTGAAAGACCGAGCTCCATCTCGATTGATCGATGTTAATTATTGTTTTCTACAAACTTCAAAGAATGTCATAGTTCGAAATCTTGAATTTATCTAAGTGGTACTGTTTGAAGTTGCTTGCTCGTAATATTAGTAGCATGTACCTTAAAAGGATCAGATCTTGCTCGATTTCCGTGAAGCCCCTTTGCGGACACAGATGGAGATTCTTAAGAGTAAATTTGGAGCAGCTTTACTTTAGGGTATGTTAGACTAATATTATGGAACTAATAAACTTTGAAGGACTACTTCGATAAATCAATGATTTACTCATGGTGTGAGGATTAGTCGGATGATATATCAATTTAATTGATCAAAGGTTTCTCCTCTGTCTGATGAAAAGATTTTGATCCCGTGTTAGCTGAGATCTAATCAAGGAGATAGAGAATTTTTTCAAATTCGATGGATGAGATAATGCAATTAATTGCAGGGTAGGCTCAGATATCCCTGTCTATGTGGGCAAAAGTATTCCTTCGCATCCAAGAAAAGGGTGTGAAGTACTAAGACAGAAAAATACCCAGATCTTAGAAAGAGGATTATATTCTACAAGTAATTGATTAGACTCATGTGTCCGAAAGGAACATGGATATCTAATTAGTGAAATGTATGGTGTGTGGAGAAACGTTTTATACTACCTGCATCTTCAACAAGTTCAGATTTTTAAACTCATGGCTGAACCAATATTATAAAATGATGCAGAAATTGATAATTATACATTGACATATATCCCAGTGTTACTTACCAAGTGAACTTTCCAATCCAATTATTTTAAATTCTTTATATATAGTTATAGAATTTTATTTTTTATTTTTTACTTTTCCTTTAGTTTAAAATCAAATCACTTTTAACTTTGGAGTTTAAATAGCAAGGATCTTGAGCGGACGGGGTACTGGGAGGTGTTTAGATTTTTCATGATTCCTTGTGGGAATGATATCTGGACTTAAATCCAATTTTATTACTTGAATGACTTGTGCACTTGTCGTGATCTAGACAAAAACACAATTTAAATTGAAGCCTTCTCATCCAAGGCAACAACATATTTTGTATCAAAGATCAGTCAACAAGTTTTCGCGCTATCACGGATTGAATAGTCTTCAGGTGGTAGTATCAAAAGTTCGCACACACTCGACCTCATCATAGAGTTTAGTCAATTCGTCTTCAACAATTTGTCGGGCTGTCTATATGTAAAAATCTCGCCAAACAAGTTTTTAGCTGCGGTTACGGAATTGAAAGTTATGAATTTAAATATCAATATTCTAACCAAAGAGAGGAATCGCGACTCAGACATTTTTCTATTTTATCATAAATTGGCGTAAAATCACAAAAATAGTTTTTAATCCAAGGGGATACTGAGTAAGCCATCAAAAATATTTTAGCGAGCTTAAATTGATATAGTTGTTTTCCACATATTTAATTTGATCTCAATGTGTTTCTATTTCAAGAAGATTTCACATGCACAGAAAACCAAAAGCAAAACTGCTGCCTTTAGATACAAAATTGGAAAGAACACTGAGGAATATGAGAAAGGTTAAAAGTGTTGAATCAACAACTATGGAAAATCAGAGACAAAGAATACAACCTATTCCAGAAGAAGCTGAAGTAGAGAGACCTCAAAGACAAATGACTATGGAGGGTTTTTGGAGGCCAGTTATTCAAGATGAATACTCTATTATGAGACAACCTGCTATAGAAGCCAACAATTTTGAACTTAAGCCAGCTTTGATCACAATGGTGCAACAACACTAATTTACTAAGCATCATAGTGAAGACCCCAACGAGCATATGAGAAGATTCATGAGGATGGAAAATACAGTCAAGTTGAATGGGTGAGACCTGAAATGATCAAGCTGCAACTGTTTCCATTTTCACTGAGAGATGTGGTAGCAACTCGGGCCAGTCACCGCATGCTGGATCTGAACAATCGGGAAGAGTCGCGAGGCTTACATGAGCAATTCCTTCCCTCCCGCCTCTACTTCTAAAAGGATAGGGGAAATCATAGTATTCAAGCAAGGAGAGGATGAAAGTCTCTATAATGCATGGGAAAGATACAAAAGATTGCTAAAAAGATGCCCAATGCATGGAATAGATCTAACTACTCAAATGGATATTTTTTATCATTCTATGAATTATACCTCCAAAGGTATAGTTGATGCAACTTGTTGTGGAGCTTTTAAGAGAAAAAGTGTTGAAGAGTGTGCTGTGTGGATAGGAAGACTTCATTAAATGCAATATTAGAGCTCCATCTGAAACTTCAGGGAGCAGCAGCAGACTGAAAGGAAGTGGTGTGATAGAGCTTAATCGGATGACTGCCATAAAAGAAAAACTAGATGCATTAACAAACAAGATGGGAAACCATGAAAGAAGAATGCACTCAACAAATGAAGTGAGAACAGTTGATGAAAATGAGAAGAGGAATAGTGCTAAAGAGGGACTATCCCATGAGGGTCCCTATCAAGTTGAGAAGGCACATTATCTCAATGCAAATACAAGTTATAACTTTAAGCCCAACCTCAACTTGCCAACTCATTACACACCAACACTCAGGAACCATGAGAAATTCTCTTATGAAGGAAGAGCATAGCAAGGTCAAAGACCTGGGCATAATTTTCAACAACATTATGCTTCACCTGAGTTCCAAAAACAACAACAACAACAACAACAAGGAAGTCAGAGAGCATAAAATCAAGGACAAATGAGATCTCTTCCTTCAAGAATGTGATGTTGACTTCTCATGGAGAAAATAAGAGGTTGTTGAACATTCATGAGCAGAAATTTGCTGATCTAGCAGCATTCCAAGCAAACACAACTATGTTTTAGGCCAACACAAATGCCTCTCTAAAAAATCTTGAGACACAAGTAGGGCAGATGGCCCTAGCAATGCAAAGTCAGTCTAAGGATGCCTTCCCTAGCGATACAAAGAATAATCCTAAGGGTTGCATGGTGGTGACTCTGAGAAGTGGAAGAGAGATAGAAGGCAAAAAAAAAAAGAGAAAAGAAAACTAAGGAAGAGAAAGAATAAATTGGAGGAGAATTGAAGCAATACAGTTCAGAAGTTGCTGAAGAAGAGAGAACATCAAAAATGCAACAAAAGCAACAAGTTGAAGAGGAGATCTAAGGAAGAAGGAAGAAGTTCAAGTTTACAAGCCTCAAGTCACAATCCCTCAGAGACTGCAGAAGGCTAAGTTAGAAAAGCAATTCTCTAGATTCTTGAACATGTTCAAGAAAATAGAATTTCATATCCCTTTTTCAGCGGCAATGACTCAAATGCCTCACTATGCAAAATTTATGAAGAATATATTGAGCAGAAAAAGAAAATTTATTGAAGGAGTAGTGAACCTAATAGCAACCTATAGTGTAGTTATCAAGAGGTCTTTACTAGAGAAAATTCAAGATCTAGGCTGCTTTACTATTCCTTACACAATAGGGAATTCTGAAATGGGAAAAGCACTGTGTGATTCTAGAGCCAACATCAACTTGATACCCTTATCTGTAGTCAAGTGGCTATGTTTGGGGGAGCGATTCCCATGTCAGGCGAATTCCGTAGATGGCAGAGAACTCTCATTAACCCGAGGGGCATTCTAAAGCATAAATATCAAAGTGCTGAAAGTTCATTTTTCCAAAGCGGGACTTTGTGGTTATTGATATTAGTTCATTTAAACAAGTCCCACCGCGCTTAAGAAGGTTGTTCATTGCTACAAGAGTAGATTTGATAGATGTGAACAAAGGAGAGCTTATCATTCTAAGGGTCGAGATGAGACAAGGCACTCTTCAATCTCAATCACAGTTTGAAACAACCAGAATTTGATAATATAGATTGTAAGATTATAGAAACAAAAGTACCCATCAGTTCTGAACTGATAAATGATTATAAGTTTCATATTTCAATGAATGAAAATGAGATGAATTTCCAGTATCTTGATGTTCTTGATGTTGAATTTCTTAACTCCAATTTGAATCAAAAGAAGCAGTACTCAGTATTGATGAAAACGGTACAGAAAAATGCAGCAATGATGATAAGGCAAAAGAAACATAAACTAGTTCGGGGTGCGGTTAACCTCAAGGTTAACTATCACCTACCATTTAAAGTATGCTTCTTAAACTTAAAAATCAAACCCGTTATTATTGCAACCGTGATTGACCGAGCCGGTAAAACAAAACTACTTGAAACCTTAGAAAATACAAGGAAGCAATCGTCGATCGATAAGATTTGAAAGGAATCGGGCCTTCTATCTCGCATTTACAAGATTCTTTGTAGGATAATGCAAAGACCTCTATCGAACATCAAAGAAGACTCAATCCAAGAATGAAAGAAGTCATTTAAAAATAAGTAATCGAATGGTTAAACGCAGTTTCAAGTATATGCAATCTCAAACAAATTTCTTGGGTAAGCCCAATTCATGTGGTTCCAAGAAGTACTAATTAACTCGTGACTTAAATGAGAAGAATGAATTGATTCCTACAAGAACTTTGACAGGATGGAGGGTGTGTATAGAATACAAAAAACTAAACACTGCTAAAGAACATTATCCTCTACCTTTCATTGACTAAATGTTAGACAGGTTAACAGGACACCCCCACTACTGTTTTCTTAATGGATATTCTGGTTATACCCAAATTGCTATAACCCCTGAGGATCAGGAGAAGACTACATTTACATATCCTTACGGCACTTTTGCTTTCAAAAGAATGCCATTTGGATTATGTAATGTTTCTGCCACCTTCCAAAGATGTATTATGTCTATGTTTTCAAATTTGGTGGAAGAGGCTATGGAAATCTTCATGGATGATTTCTCAGTATATGGATCCAGTTTTGAGAAATGTCTTGAAAAATTGAAAACAGTGCTTCAGAGGTGTCAAGATAAGAATTTAGCCTTAAATTGGGGAAAATGTCATTTCATGGTAACAGAGGGTATTGTCTTGGGGCATAAAATTTCTATAGTTGGGTTAGAAGTAGACCAAGCAAAGGTTTCTATCATAGAAACTCTCCTACCACCTATAACAGTCAAAGGGATAAGAAGTTTCCTAGGACATGTTGGATTTTACAGGAGATTCATAAAGGACTTCTCAAAAATCTCTATACCATTATGTAGACTGCTAGAAAAGATGCGAAGTTTGATTTTGATGAATCATGCAAAGCTGCATTTGATGAAATTAAATCCAAATTGGTAACAGCCCCCATCATGGTAACACCTTATTGGAACAAGGAGTTTGAAATTATGTGTGATGCCAGTGACTATGCAATGGGAGCTATATTGGGACAAAGAACTGAGAAGATTTTCAAGGCCATATACTATGCCAACAAAACCTTCAATGAGGCTCAAGAGAACTATTCTACAACTGAAAAAATAGAGCGTGTTATAATGGTGTTTGCTTGTGAAAAATTCAGGCTTTACATATTAGGGTCCCATGTTAAAATACACACTGATCATGTTGCAATTAGATATTTGATGGCGAAGAAAGATGCCAAGCCAAAACTAATCGTATGGGTATTATTGCTGCAAGAATTTGATCTAGAAATTTAAGATAAAAAAGGTAGTGACAATGTGATAGATGATCAGCCTTGCCCAGATTGGAAAACTAACTGGTTAAGAAAATAAGTGAAATAAGAGAAAACATTCTTGATGAGAAGATGTTTATGTTATCAATCAA
>JAEQBH010003510.1:0-192029 GCA_016808115.1 Tetrastigma voinierianum
TTGCTGATTTGGCTAATCTTGTTCCGTAAACTTATTACTAAAACAAATTCAGTTATCTTTGTATGCAGAGAAAGTGGGAAAATCCATCCAGGAACAATGCTTTATAAGTGATCACCATAAAGTATTCATTCTGCAAGAATCGTACCTTTTGGAGCATCAGTCTCAAAATACCGATAATTAAAATGCAGTGTGGGTGCAAATGGGTTCTTTGGATGTAAAACCTGGAGAAACAAGAAATGATATTTGTCAATTGAGAAGTAATCGGTATTCTCAGAAATTGAACTAGTAGAAGTAGATTAAAATTGAATTGAGATAAACACGGAGCTAATCCCGGCAGCGAAAATGGACAGGTCAGGCTTGTGGTTGAGATCAGCGGAGTCAGCAGGTTTGCTCTATAGGCTTCAGGAGCATAACCGTAAACGACCTTGGAAACGACGCGCCAGCCTTCTCCCAAACAGCACCATCGCAGAGACTCTGCTACGGTGCCGCCACCGCATAGATCTGGACAGACGTCCTCCTTGAAGTTTCCGCGCGTGGCGGCTGTAACCCGACGGACGGAGTCTAGGCGTCTAATCATCTTCTCGAAGCGGCCACGAACAGAAGAGGGCGAGTGGTTATCGCCATCAGTTCTCTGAAATGTGGAGGGCGTTGGGCGTCTCTTTCTCAATTGCCACGGCCTTGGGGGTGGGGGAAGATCGACTACTACCTCTACCTCTGCCTCTGCCTCTGCCATCATCATCATCCTTGACCTTGAACTTGCAGAGTAGGAGTGGGTTTGGGAGGAAAAGAGGAAACAGTTCAGAGTTGCATTTGTAGAGGTGTGAGGGGAGTTGGAAAAGAAAGAGAGAGGAAAAGAAAGCCAATGGGGAGGAGGAGGAAGGTAGCCATTAGGCATTGTTTGTAGTGAGGTTGTTTGAACTTGGAACTTGGAAGAAGGTGAGGAATCTGTTCAATTCAAAAGATAAAGAGTCAGGTGAAATGAAATCAAATATAAGAGCTGAAATTAGGTGCGCCCACGATGGCTACTCTAATATAATACTTTTTTTAAATTTAATAATTTTTAAAACTAGTCATTTTTAATACAAAGTGGTAATTTGTCCTCACTCGAACCTCTTCCCTCTCCTCTTCATGCCGGATCTTTAGAGCAACTCCAATGGGAGTTCTTTATCGAGTAATAAATTCACATCTTAGTTAAATTGTGGCGCGTGTGAAAAGTGGGAGCTGATGATGGGGTGGTAGGTATGGTGTGAAAATGTCGTCAGGGGTTTTTGGAAGCGGCTCGACGGGAGTTCTTTATCGAGGATGTCCCCCATAACCGCTAAACTGCACCTCAAAGACAAAACTCAAGCTCCAACAGAGGCAAGATCGTGGTATAAAGAAAATACCATCCAGGTTTCTTGTGATAAAGATATTTCGACAACTTTGTAGACCAAGAGGTTATGTCACGGCTACAATGCTCCTCAACTGGCTATATTTCATTCCATATTCGATAAAGTTTTAATTATATTTTTAATTAAAAACATCAACTATTAAAATAAGTATCCCATTCGACACCTATCATCAGAGTCAAAACACTATTCAACGTTGCAAAATAAGATTCGACACTTATTTTTGGCTAACCCTATTGTGGTTTCTGCTTTTAAAACACCGCTCTAATCAATCGGAGCCTGCATAATGCGAATTTTATAACTACTTCGCTTTAAGTTTGAAGTTATCAATGATTTTAAGCACTAATTTGAACATTATTTTCAAAAAAAAAAATACTTAGTAGATTGATATTTAAAAAAAAAAAAGAAAGTATTATTTTGGTAGAAAGCTCTACGCCCACTGCATTTTCTTTCATGTTTTGTAAAGTAATTGAATTCCAAATGCTACTTAGATTTGCTTTTGACTGAGGCCCCTTCCATGGATTGGCCTCTTCTCAATTGACTGACACCTGCGCCTATGTTTTTATTGAAGACACCAGTTTTGCTGAGGTCCACCGTTTTTTTACACTGTTTTCCTAACCTATCGTCAAAACTATGCACATCCTTTACTAATTATAAATGGGTTTTGGATGGAAATAATTTTTTTTTAAAATTATTAAATTAGTTTGGAAATTAAATTAATTGTCAAAATAGTATATAATATTATTTGCATTTTAATAAATGAGCACTTCAAATATTAAATTCTCAATGTCATCACTTAATCATTCACGACAAGAATTAAACTTAAACTGCTAAGTTCATTGGCTGCGAACAAATTACCAGTTTATCTAACGCTTGTCCATGACAATGATACCGGGTTAAATATCAAATTCTATTATATTAAAACTATCAAGTTCGCCTTGCATAAACTTACATTCGACAATTTATGAATTTAATCACATCAGTCTGTTTACAACTTTAATTACACACTACTGCTTAATTCACTTTCCAAACTTAATTTTAATAATTTTTTTTTCAAAAAATTATTTCGTCCCTGACTGCGCTTGAACAATGTTACAGAAAAACAAGACATGTGCCCCAAGACCTTATAAAATCTGACTCAAGATCAAGAATAGGCCCTTAATTAAGATCCCCAAATGCTAGCCCAAATGAGGGTCCAACTCCACCCCTTTAAGACTGGGAGGCCCAATGAATCGGATATAAAAAACACTCAAACTCCACCAATCAAAGAGGATATTTCCCAATTATCGCTTCATCAATTATCCCTTATTAATTGCTTACGATAAGGAATAAAATCACCCAAAGGGAAGGAATATCGTGATCTTCTTCCAATACGAATATACTATTCAGCCATCATCCAACTGTAGTGCCATCATCACCCATTATAAATACCGGCGCCACCCCATCTACGAAGCGCACGAGTAAACATATGTACAAAACTTCATTCCCGCGCTAGTCTTCTTCCATCGGAAGAACCGACTAGGCATCTGAGAGGCAACTCGCGAGCCCCGCCGCATCCTTTTGTTTCTCGTTTTGCGTATGGTTCTTCAACATCCAAAGACAATGACCGACCAAGCAATTCAAGCATGCTCCATCTCAGTTCCGATTGAAAAGGCTGTTAGGTATCAATACTAATTGTTAGAGTTCAGAACTTTTAAAATAGAACAAACCGAGTGGCAAAGACGAACAACTAACAATGCTCGATGGAAAACAAAGGCACAAAACCTAAACCGCATGTGTGGAAATGTTTGTAGGAAAACTTAAAGTAATCAAAACCGCGTAGATCAAGTCTGCGGTTGATACACCCTTAAGACAAGTATCGCTTCGCAGCGCGTGCTTCGGTAATAATGGCAATTTGTCTCCCAGATGAAACATTCTCCAACAATCGAAAGACTTTGTTGGCTGTCGAATCAGGCAGAGCTCGCCTTGTCTCTCAAACGATGAAATGAAATGAATGAATGAATATGTATATATGTATATCAAAAATGAGAGAAAGGCGCCTTTATATGTAATTCTGCCATGACCGCTCTAAGATACCATGAAGCTTCGGGAAGGGTCATGTCTGCTTCGCTCATGGTGAATTGCATTACTACCACGCTCGCCGAGAAGACGACGTTCAACGGTAACCTACGCTGTCGCGAAACGACAAATAGCTGATGCTAAAAGGTGAGCGGTTTAGCCCGAACTCCGAACCCGCCCGAGGCGGGCGGTCGCAAGACTGCGGTGTGGTGAACCAAGCACGCAGCCCCAGTCCTCCCCTTCCACAAAACTGGTGCCTCAGCCCAAAACCCAACTACAAGGTGGGTGATATATACCCTTTAAAAGTCTTGGTTCCCATCCGATGTGAGCATACGTTTTCCAATGCCTGGGAACCTTTAGCTATCATTTTCGCAATGATGTTCGAGGCAATTTCTAATTCACTCTTTAATGTTTTGAGCAACTCAATATATAATTTTCATCTCCTCATGGAGGAGAACACATTCCCATGTGGACCCACCGAAAAAGCTTTGTGGGACCCATTGTAATTTTAGCTCAAAAATAGCTAAATTATTGTACTCAAACCCATTTTTTCCAACAATCCCCCACATGAATGAAATTGATTGAGATTAAATGCGAATTATAGCCGACACTAAGAGAGAGTTCCGTTGAAATTTTCTCTGCAGTGAAGGTAGCTTGTGGCCTTGAACCTCCCTTGTGAAATGCTATCGTCATCATTGATCAGTAAATATGATGCCTTGAACTGTCAATCATTCAGGTATACCAAGACAATAACATTCACGCATAATTTTTCCCGACATAGTCAGTTCACTACTGTTCATTTCGAATCGAACAATTCCCCGGTTTCTCATGAGGTTCCTAGAGAATTTAACCTTTATCATTCTCATATATAGAACCGGCCCAATTCTCACTCACATAGGTGACTTTAGTTGTATTCATATACCCCAATTTGTCCCATCAAAGATATAAGAATCATTAAAAGCGTAATACCTTGTTCAACGCTATGCATCACTATTCCGATTATAGGAAATGAGTAGGGAGATTTATCTTCTTCGAGGATCTTCAAATGAGTCGCACAAAATTCATTTGTCCCTTTGAACCTGTGATTCGGTATCTCCAACATTTAGGTTAGCCGCCATTCCGCAACTCGTTAGTGTATGTGGCTTTAAACCCATTCCCTCGATGATTTATTTACTTGCTCTCGTCAAACCTTTCGTTAATCTGATTCGCAATGTTCTCTTTGACCTTATGTATTAAAATGGTCAAGAATACTCATTAGAGAGAAGTTGTCTTACTGTGATATGTCTTCGACTTAATACTTCGAGATTCCCACCGCTATATATATGATCAGACCTTCCACTGGCCGATTGACTATCGCAATAATGCGTATAGCGTGCACAAAGTTGCGCCATATTGAAATATCTTCTAAGAAATGATCGGCCACTCCGCTCTTCACCAGCTTTATCTAGTGCAATAAACTCATTCCATCGCGGATTTAGCAATGCACGCTTGTTTAGAAGATTTCCAAGACACCGCTCCACCACCAAGTGTAAATGAAGATAGCCACTGCGGACTTTTGTCTTTGGTGCTGATATCCACTCGCATCACAAGATCCTCAAGTACTCGCGGATATTTTCGAGTAGGCAATCCATAGTTTTGTGTATATCAACACTCCCAAAACTCGAACTATTGCTCTTTCTAAAATAGTCCTGACTCAGATTACTCGTGGTATCTACTAATCTCATCGACAACGTAAGCCATGTCCGATTCGCATAGCTTCATGACATATCAAGCCGCCACCCGTTTCGTGCATATTCTGTTGTGAAAGACTTTGCCATTATTTCGATAGATGTGTAGATTTACATCTACAAGGTGTGTTCTCATTGATTGTCATTTTGTTTAAATTTCTTGAGAATTTTCTCAATGTAATGTGATTGAGATAATATTAGTCCATCTCGATGTTTTGGAGATCTTTGGTCCTAAGATATAACATCAAGAACACCTAAGTCTTTCATATCAAACTTATTGTCGAACATTCTCGTAGTTTTAATGATTTCATTATTGCTACCCATAATGAGTATATCATCAACATAGAGACAACAAATGACAAATCCACTTCGATGTTCTCACATATACACATTTGTCACACTCGTTGATTTCAATCCATTTGTCATCATTACACTATCAAATTTTTTCATGCCACGCATTGGCGCCACTTTAATCCATAGCGTATTTAACAAGCCGACAAACTTTCTTTGCTTGACCTGGAACAATAAACCCTTCGGGTTGTTCCATGTAGATTTCTTCATCCAGGTCATCATTTAAGAAAGCTGTCTTTACATCTATTTGATGTATCTCTAGATTGTGTATAGCCGCAATAGCTACAACATTCGAATGGATGATATTCTGTTACCTGTGAATAGGTATCAAATAGTCCAAGCCTTCCTTTGCTTGTAACCTTGATAACCAATTTGGATTATATTTATCAATAGATCCATCTCGCTTCATTTTCTTCTTGAACTATTTATATCCTAGAGGTTTTGAACCTCGGAAGATCCACTAGTTCCCACGTATGATTTTGCAAGATGGGATTCTACTTCATCGTTTATAGCCTTTTTCCAATATGGAGCTTTAGGGCCCGACATAGCCTTAAAGCTGAGGCTCATCTTCTACGCATACGTTAGAAAATCCGACCAAAAAGATTTTGACGTTTCTGGTCATCATTGCTACCTAGGTTCATCATCATCTGCTGGGCCTTGACTACTACCTATTGCAAGATCATGAGTCCTTTTACTTGAGTTCGACTCTTGTGTGGATTTGTAAGGAATTACATTTTCAAAGAAAGATGCATTCCTTGATTCGATAATAGTATTGTTATGCATATCGATAATTTCTGATTTATGAATCAGAAAACGATATGCACTACTATTATGTGCATATCCAATGAAAACACAATCAACTGTTTTTGGTCTTATTTTAACCTTTTTAGGTATAGGTACCGCCACTTTGTACGTGACACCCCTACACTTTCAAGCATTTGTAAGAAGGCTCTAATCTTTCAACCTCATAGGGGATTTATCGGGTTTCAGGAGGTATTCGACGAGTATTATAATTTGTGAAAGAATTGCTTCCCCCCACAAATTTTGAGGTAGTCCAGTAACTAACAGTAATGCATTCATCGTTTTACGCTCAAGAACCCCATTTTGCCGAGGGGTGAATAAGGTGCGCTGCTTGGTGTATTATTCCATGCTAGAAATAAAATTACCAAAAGGTGCCTTCATATTCACCAATTCTATCACTTTTATTACCTTGATTTTTCTATCGGGTCGGGTTCTCCACTCATTCGAAATGTCGAAACATTTCCATATAGCCTCATCTTTACTTCTCAATAAGTAAACATAACAAGATCTTGTGCAATCATCAATTAATGTAAGAAAATATTTTTACCAATTTCTCATTTGAATAAATTTCGATCGCTGCATTCAAATGTACACTTAGAGGTTCACTACTTCTTTCAATTGATTGAATGAAGTTCCCTAGAAGTTTAGATTCCACACAAATCTCACATTTAGATTTGGATCTATTTGAAATTTAGGCAAACATTCCATATTAATTAATCTATGCAATGTATCATAATTAACATGTCCTAGTCTACCATGCCACACATTTGAAGATTCAAGCATATAAGCAGAAGACGTGTTCTTTTTATTGATATTCTTAATAGGAGGTATAACAGTCATTACATTCCTTTTGAAGAGCCCACCACATACATCCCATTTTTTGTGAGGATGAAGTTGTCTGAGACAAACACCAACTTGAAGCCCTTCTTACTCAACAATGATCCGCACACCAGATTCTCAATTTCCGCACATGCAACACATCACTGAGGTAAGTTCTCGCTCTAATGTCATCTTCAATACTACCTTCCTTGGCTTTCAACCTCGAAGAAGAGGAGTTACCCATAAAGAGTTGTTCTCCATTATCTATGGTTTGATATGATGAGAACATCTTCTTATCCGGTTAAACATGACGAAAATTTCAGTGGTCCACCCACCATTCCTGGTATCGCTTTCCAATGAAGCTCCACTCCTGGGAGACTATGGTCAGGAGGTTCATGTTCAAGACACGGGCTGGCCTCTTAGTCACATTGGCTTGAGGGCGTTTCTTCTTGACTCTTGTTCGCGACTACGATGGGCCTTTTAGCACGGTGCCCTTGCTTGTTACACACATAGCATAACTTTGCCTGGAACTTCTTCAGAGGACCTGCTTAGACCGCTGCCATCAGGCTTCCTCTTCTCGTGATCAGGACGTCGCCTGTTCCACAACATTGTCCTTGGATTTCATGATGGCCTTGCCTGCCTTGTTCTCAGATGCATATTTGTCTTCCTCTATTCTCAGCCTCACTATCAGCCCTCAAGTCTCAGCCTCTTCCCACTTATGCTTTAGGTAATTCTTTGACTGTTTCATAGTGGTGGCAATTTTCAACAATTGCAACCACTGAAGGATTCACCGAGAGACATCCCTCTGCATGTATGTCATGTAATCACTTATGCATCTTGAACTTGGTCGATCACCCGTCTCGAATCAAGCATTCAGAAGTCTAAGAATTTTCCCACTAATAAACTTTCGAGCCTCAGATCCTGGGCCTCTCAGATTTTTCATTCAAGGATTCTACAGCCTTCTACAAAGATTGGCACAAAGCACATACATTATACAAGCAGGTGTTGTCCAAACCATTCAAGAGGTAGTTGCAACATTGAAGAATCTGCGATGCTTCCATGTTTCCACAACAAAGAACTTCACTTGCCTATCAGTTTCATTTTCTTTAAATGCGGGAGCATCCTCTTCAAGGAAACGGGTCAAATTCAAGGTGGTTAGGAAGAACAACATCTTTTGTTGCCACCTTTTGAATTCTGTCCCATTAAACTTTTCCGGCTTCTCTCCATGACTCACAGTCATTGGCGCCATGACAGGCGTTGGAGGAGGCACCACAAAGTGGGGGTAGAATCAATAGTCATTCTACTGAACCGAATTATGTTTCCAGAAACAATATATTAAATTAATAAAAGACTTAGCCAAATGTTGAATAAAACCAGCTTTGAATAGTGTGGCCACCGCTCACGTAAACAAAAGAGATCATAAAATTAACAAATGTGACTTAGCCAAATTCGGCACAAATAAATGTTTTTAATACAATATCAAAAAAATAAAAAATTAAGAAATGACTCGGAAAGCAAAACAAATAAAATATATTACAACCAAAACAGATTATTTAAATGATCAATAAAACAATATTAAAATTGATATGTAAACTGACATCGAACCGACTCTAAGTAAAACTGATTTATAAACTCATCTATCAACTTATATATGCAAAACTATGGTAAAAGGTTGCCGGTATGTAAGTACAAAAAACACAAGTAATAAAAATGCGCTGTATTCCGTGATAGACCGAGAAATTCCAATTTCTGGAAAAAGGGCAAAATCGTAATTTCAGTTACAAAATTGTAATTTCTGCTAAAAATCCGAAATTTATTCTCTAGATCTCGATGACAAATGGATTTCATCGTTAACCGTCACAAATCTAGCCAGCACAAAATTTCGTCGACTCGAGACACGGAGTTGGCACGCTTTTTCGGGAGGCATCATGGTTCGGTGCCAAAAATATTTTGATGCAACGAAGTCACATATAACACGTACTCACGTACATAAGTGGTATGAGTGTAGAAACGATAAAAATGAACGGGTCGAGATAAATACGAATGTCAAACTCCGGAAAACTGACATAACTTATTAACGGAATCATAAGTCATAAGAAGACAAAAGAAAGAATAGGACTTTATCTTCTTCATTAAACCAAAAGAAAAAAGCGCGAATTGTAAAAATGAGATGCAAAGTACAACACGGAGTAATTCTGTATATAGAACCGCCCGACTCTCTAGAATATCAAGATCCGACCGCTTCAGCTTCCTTTCGACAAGAAGGAAAATCGCCACGGGAGCGCCACGCTGCGGTACTGATTTGAGGAGTTTCAACAACCCGAGGTAGGGGCTTCTCCTACTTGCGCTTTACTTCTTTGTTTAAGAACATTTGTAAATGCTCAGGCCGAATGAGGCCATGGCGCTGTTGACGGTCCCAAACCTTGGGACCGAATTGATATAATTTTTGAACACCAAATGGCGAGCCGAATCGCCACGCTGACGGTTGTTAAATCTTGAAATTCTTGTATTAAATAATGTATTGGTTTGATGAGGCCGGAATGGTTGAAATGCGGTTCACAAAGTGAACCGATAAATTGATTTAGCGAATCGTAAACCCTGTGTGGTTTTAATTGCTCATAGGAATAGTGACACGAAAATATATTTTTGTGTGAAAATGTGTTTGATCGAAAGGGATTCAAGTTGAATTGCTCAGGCTCGATCATTAAGCCCGCCGTAGCTAATTCTTGAAGTGTGGCGAAATGAGAATTTACATGACATGATCATGCTGACCAATGCTTTGTAAATATATGCATGTTTATATATTTACATGTGAATTAGATCAGATTGAATTGGCTACACATGCATTCCATATGCACTGAACACCCTAGGACTATAGGAGGAGCTTAATGGTATTTAGTCTGTATAAAATGGCCTCGAGGGTTATCTAAAAATGTTAATTGCTCCGAGGGTAGTCCAAACTAAAATATCAATCGCTCTGAGACTTACCCAATTGATATATACACACTCCGAGGGTTGTCCACAAACAAACAAAATAATAATTTCTATACGAGGCTTAGGCGTAGTGTGAGGGAGTCGGTGAGGACTCGGTACTAGGTGATGAGTTATAGACATTCAAGTGGTGGATCATGCATTTAAGTCAATGTGTTTATTTTGGAACATCATGACTGCACTTAGGTAGAGAGTGTTCTCACTTAGTATGATTCCACTATCGAAAGATTAGCTCACTCCCTGTCGAGGGATATTATTTTATTGTGCACAGGAGCGTGCGAGGGACGGCCTGCCCTGTAGACCGAGAGCTGCAAGAAGCCTGCTGCGCTTTAATGATTTTATACATGTATTAGAATTCTACTGATATACGTGTTGTATAAGAGTAAATTATTAACTCTTAAACTATCGGACATAGTTGCATGTTTTACGTATATTGTTATGAGTGCATCGCTTATGGGCCCGCGGCCGCTTTACTCATGTGATGATATATTGACCGTTTGGGACATACTTATACAAAGATCAGCCTGCCAGAGCTCCCTACGTGGAGACTCCGGCCTCGATGCCGCAGCCGCATTCGGGCAACCCGACATCCACTTGTATTCCGCGGTTGACGAAGAGTCAACGGATCTCGTGGGACGGGGGTGTCACACCAGAACTGTAGTTCAAATCTATAAGTAAAATGCGTAAAACCAGCAGTCAGCTCAGAGTCCGTAATCCATTAATCGATGTCTATACAAACATACCGACATTCATAAAAAAATAATATAAATGTAACGCTTTTGCAAACAAAAAATTGGGTACAAAAACCAATGCAAAGAAACAGAAAGGCACGTTCTCGTATGCAAGATGAAATGATCTCCCAACAATCAAAGCACTTTGTCGGGTCGTTGAACCAAATTGTGTAGAACTCGCTTTGTCTCAAACGATTTGTAAATGAAATGAATGAATGAATATGAGGCGTATATATGTATATCAAATGAGAGAAAGTGTGACCTTTATATAGACTGCCAAGGACTGCTCTAAGAAATCATGAAGCTTGGGAAGGGTCAGGTTTGGTCGAGAAAACACATCACCCAATCCAGAACCTACGCTTATCGTGAAATGACAACGTTTTGATGCCAAAAGGTGAGCTTGCTTAGCTCCGAACTCGACTCGAAGCGGTGGCGGCGCCATACATGCGCGAACTAAGCAGCGCAGCCCTCCCCTTCCACAAAACTAACCCGGGCCCAAACCTAACTACAAGTGTGGGTGTATATATACCCTTTGCTCTGCTCTAACCGATGCGATTACCAAGCTTTTCTACGTTTAAACCTTTAGTTACAATTTCAAGGTGATGTTTCGACGCAATTTCTAATTCACTTTTAATGGTTTTCGAGCAACTCAATATATAATCTTCATCTCTCACGGAGCGTAACACATTCCCATGTGGACCTACCAAAAAACTTTGCTGACCTTATCAGAAATTAGTCAAAATAGCTAAATTATTGTACTAAACCCATTTTTTCCAACAAAAGCATCATCACGTTTAAAACTCAAAATAAAATATCTTTTTGCTTCATTTTAATAAATGAAATATAAATCTTATAAAATTATTACTCAATATATATATATATATATATATATATATATATATATATATATTGGGTTTGATTTAATCTTTCTTTTTATGTAAGTAGGGCTAAAGTTTTGGTAATTCTTAGTCTTAAATCACATGATTGCACGTGTTTTCATTATTTTATTTTTTAATAAAATAATTATTTTACACATATATAGTTTTTCATTTGTTTTGTTTTTTTAATTAATCGTTTTAGTGTAACTTGTGGTTATTGTTTATCTTGGTGTGATATATGATTGTGTTATCTTAGGAGGACATTTGTTTTTCACTCGCACTCAGTGACGCTTATATTATGACAAACAAAATAAATCCGATCAAAGACAAAAACTGTCGAATGATCATCAATGAGAACCCGAATTATAAAGTATTTAATCATAATAGTAATATCAAATTATAGATATTTTAGTCATAATAGTAATATCAAATTATAGATATTTTAATTAGCAATAATAATATCAAATATATGACCAATAATTAAATGCATATACTTTGAATCTATTAATATCCTATTAATCTTTATTATTATTTTATCTTTTGTGATTTTTAATGATTTTGGTTGGTTTCATATTTCTATTTTACTTATTTTCATTTTTAGGGACATATAATGTAATCAGCATTTAATTAATAAAATTATTTTATATTAAGAAAAAACAAAAAAAAAACACTCAAGAATTTCGGTGGAGGTGGGGCCAGGCGAGGTCGTATTATAGGAAGGAATGAGAGTTGAGAGAGAGACACCTGCTGAGGTCATCCCCGGAGTTTTGTACGGAAATACACCAAATTAAAAAAAATAAAATAAAATTACACTGGAGGCCCAAAATATTTCCCAAATTATACTTAATGTCGTAATCTGAACGCCGCAAGATTTGAATCATGCAGCCGGTGAACCGGACGCATTTACATTTGGATTTCGCGAATTGTCGGGCTGTTGTGAATGGCGGCATTTGGATTAATTTAATTGTTGTCGTCCACAACGGCGGAATTTGAATTAATTCAAATGCTGTCGTTCACAACGGCGACATTTTAACTAATTCTAATGCTGTTGTTCCGAACGGCGCAATCGTCTATTGTTGCTCGGCCTAGGCTTTTTCCTTCTCCCCTCACTTTCTCCCCTCCTCCGTCGTCCGTCCCGCTCACCAGCCTCGCCCATCCCGCGCCGAGCCTCCGCAGCTGGTCGCCCTTATCTCGTCTGCAAAGGTCCCGCTTTTCTCTCATCTTCTCATTTTTTAAACTACAGAAACAAACCTCCGCTGAATTTGTCTAATAAAACTAGATAAGGTAAAATTTCCATTTATGGTCTATATATTAGTCACCTAACAAATAGTGGAGAAAGAAAATAAACAAAACTTAGTCATATATCACATCCTTCCGTGCCGGGTAAATACCGTATCAATCTACACCTCGTAGCTTAAATGTAAGATTCCAGTTCCAAATTCTTTCATTTCCTTATGTTTTCAATCCTCGCTAAGGTGAAATGGTGTTACAAAGATGTGGCCTTAATAAGATAAAGGCGGGACAAATGGATCACCCACATGGTATGGTACGATATAAGAGTAGCTGAATTTATTATACTGTGATACTATCAAAATTTTTTTCTATTATACTCAAGATTATTATAAATCTTATTATGTTATAGGAAAGTTTGAGCCAAATTTTTTTTTTTTTTTTTTTGTCATATCTAAGATTATTATAAATACCTTATTATGTAAGCTATTTGATTATAATGAAAGTTTGAACCGTTATTTATGGGATGTATAGCTACCATCAAACCACATAAATCAGAGATGTGTTCTCATTTGTTTCACCCTGATTTACCACCATTTTATCACAACATGTGGTAACATCACAATATAGGGTAATTGAGGGAGATTACTCCAACCCTGGTCCTACAATAAAGATCGAATGAGTGTTCAATTTCTTCATCTTTCCATCATTTTCTCATCAACCAAAAGGTACTGCTTTTTTCTTTCTTCGATATCAAGGTAAAATACCATGTTTGGTTGTGAGTAAAGAAAAAAAATGAAAATAATTAATAATCTAAAAGCATCAAATATAATAAAATTAGTTATGTAAATTTTCTATATTTTAAATTATTTAATTTTTTACAATTTAAAATTAATAAACTAGTTTTAAAATAACAAATAAAAATAATATATTAAATTTAATATAGACTTAAATGGAATTTTAATTCACTCTAATAGTTTTATTGTGAATAAATTCCAAATGAGGTTTGTTTAGTTAGAAAAATGAGTACACTTTTTTTGTTTTATTTATGATAAAATTGATGTGATATATGATAATTACCTCTCTCTCATAATATTTCACTTAATTTGAGACAATTTGTAATGTGTCAATTATGTTCCTGTTCTAAATACCCCGTGATATGTTACTATAGTTTTTGACAAATATCGCAGGAGTAAAACATATGTCGATGAGGAGCTTAAATCATATTTCGAGTCTTTGGGGCACCGTTGAATGCACCTTTCAACAATTGATTTGATATATACTTAAAGACAACCATGGCGTTCAAATTAGTACCATTAAAACCCTTAGAGCGGGAAAGTTCCAACCTTATCCACATGGGATGACGAGTGTGTGCGCAAAATGTTAAATCTGGTTACACAACAACCATTGAGGAAATCGAATCGATATTAAAGTTGCTCGAAGTCAAGGCACACCGAACTAACTGTAAGGGCTATGTGATATATTTGTTCAGGATAATTACAATGTTGCACGCTTGATCTACGGTCAGGTTTTCCAGTAGTGGTCCTTTCAAAGATCGATACCGACCAAAATGGAGACGATGAACACGCAAGTGCATGAAGAACGAATGATGAATATGGTGAAGATGTTGATGATGAATGCGATGAGATGTCAGATGCTGTTGGATCACATGGTCATCTTTCAGCTGCCTGTTTGAGAATGAAGGAATATATGTCTCTCGCACAAGCACCATCTTGTGATGTATCAAATCACCTAGATGATATATATCGATATTTTCATCCCCTATATTTATTATCACTTACCAATTAACACTCAATTTCTACATGCCAAACCCTGATAATGCGTAGTTGTCGACTTCATGGAAACAACACTAGAATTCGAGAGAATTCAATTGGGCAAGTTTTTAATTCGAAATCTGATTTACAAGAGGCTGCAAAGATTTACTCTATTAAAGCACACCAAGAGTATGTCGTTGTTGCATCTCAAAAAAATTGCTCATTTTAAGGATGTAAGAAGGTCAAGAATGTCACTGTCCATGGAAGCTTTGTGCAATAGTTGTCAAAGATACTTCCTTATTTGTTATCAACAAATATACTAGGCCGCATACTTGTGTCAATCCTTGCTTGAACCGGGACCATCATCAACTAGACTCGCAATTGGTTTCTACTCATATAAAGGCATTAATTCAAGCACAATTCACATTGACTACTACGTTTATCCAGCAGTGTGATGGAAAATGGGGATATCAGTCATACAAAAGGCGTTGATGGAAAGCATAAAGCAATTAGACGCTATTTGGTGACTTCTCTCATCATATACGTATTGCCACGCTTGTCTCGGGCATAAGAGCAAGCAAAACCCCGGATGTGCTATTGCTCGAAAACATGCGAAACTAATATGCCAAACACTCCGAGATATTCCAACGTGTGTTCCGCCATGGCCCAAGCCATCCATTGAAGGGTTCCAACATTGTCAGTCTCATATATAGATGGTACACATTTATATAGAAGTATAAAGGCAAGTTATTGATCACATGGGTGATGGAAATAATCAGTCAAGCTTCCATTGGCATTTGCTATTACGTATGCGTAGAATACTAATAGTCGGGATGGTTTTTGGTATGTAATAAGAAATCGAGTGACTCCAAAGGACGGAATTTATGCTATATCTTATGACATCCAGGAACTTTGCAGCAATGGCTGATCCTCATCTTGGTCATTACACCATTCGCTCTATCACAGATTTGCATGTGTCATTTTATGAGCAATTTATGGCCCGATTCAAAGATAAATTTTGAAGAATTTACTTGCCGAGCAAATACTTTAACGAGTACAAACTAAACAAAGTAAGAATGTTAATTGGGAGAATTAATTTGAAGCATTACAATGGCTGGGAGGTACCCCTTTCCAATTATATACTCTTTCACACGACTGAGGTCGAAGATATGGTTTAATGATAACAAACATTTCGTAGGTATTTAATAGTGTCCTTAAAGGAGCTGGCCTCCCAAAGAACTCGCATTAGTACACTTGACCTTTCCGCCTCAACGCTACTTTGTTGTCAAGTAAGAAGAGAAGTAGGTGCTAATAGATCGCATCCACTGAAAGTAAATTCAATTCGTACCGAATGTGTGGAAGGTGACTGTCAATGTGTGGGGTACTCGAATGTGTGTGGAAGGTGAGGGGTATGAGAGGCCATCAGCAGTCAAACTCGTGATCAAGTGTGTATGTATCATTGCCATCAGACAGATTCATGACCTGCTCCCACTATCTTCAAGACGGCTGCACTCACTCTCCCTTCCGCTTTGCCTCTCCCTCTCGTCGGATGCATCCGTGATCTGAGTCGATGACAACGGTCTACTTGATGGTGCATGATGTGGGATGCCTCTGAGCTGCACTGAGATGCTGTCCTTCTCCGATCCGTCGAACACTGGGCAATATGGTATATACAAGTAAAGACCAAATGCAGAAGGCAAACGAGACCATCGACTATGTCAACCATGGCTGCACGAATTTTGATGAACCAAAGAAATAATTATAATTACATACCTCTATTGACGACTAGGTAAAATATTTTAGAAAAACGCCACCGACTTACTAACATTCATACTACCACTGTAGTATGAAACCCTTTACATCATCCCTATGCAACCGGGCCGTGGTGTCACAAAACGTCGTGGTAACCCATCGATACCCACCGCATGTATGGATCCCGAAGTCCATCATACCCACCATAGGGGTGAAGTAATGATCCGCCGATCGTATCCCATAGTGCTATGTATCGGAGCATGATATGTCGCCCACTGGCACACAGGTCGCCTATCGTGGTATCGATCATGAAATGATGCTCTCAAGAGGCTTAGACTGATGTGTACTTAAACTCCATAATATATCTGATGATGCCACTCAATGTTTCCTTCGAAACATGAGGGGCACACGCTAGATATCCCGATCGCCACATATTATATCAAAGCCGTCATCCACTCTCCAATGACACCGATGCAAGACTTACATTAACCATCGATCAAACAAACACTTATGTCAACAAGATTTGAAATTACTAGCATAAACACATAAATTTGTGTAACATATAATACAAACCACATACTTTTACAATATAATCACCTGATCCTAAGTTTGTGTCTAGCTTCATCTCTTGTGATGGGAGGAGGACACCTGACGGGTTAAGCACCCGTGTCAAAGTTACTCCACCTACACCCCAACTAAGAGTCGGCTCCTGCTCTACCTCGCCTGCTCTCGGCTGGTTTCTGGTGCTCAATCAGGAACCATCGCCCATAACTTTACTTAAGACTACCGACATCACATCATGTAAGGCATGGCAATGTGGAAGCCGGATATGGCGCAGATCGCTTCCAAAACGGCTCACCACCGCAGCCTCCTAAGACCAAACAGTATACAATAAACATAAATTGCGATCTAATTTGGGAAATAAAGTTTATGAAATTACAAAAAAAAAAATATATACATACCCGTATGAGTAACATGAACAATAAAACATTCACGGTCCACACGCAACGACATACCTCGATATGTGTGCAAGTACTGCACCACCCCAATTATATGTCGATGCTCAGGTCAACTGAGTAGTGGGAGAAAGAGCGTATGGACCCTCTCTTGTCCCGAAACAAGAAGGATCCCATCGCTAATATATAACTCCACGCGCACTCCGCCCAAAGCGACCCCACAAAGATCGTCCCGGGGTCGATAATTGCTGACATGTCCACCGATGGATATAGTCAATCCTCTCGAGCATCTGGTAAGGACTCCGAAAGCAGCCTCAATCGCGATAACTCCAGGACATCGAAAGCATACATATCCCCACGCAAGCAACCGTCGACACGTAAGGCCAAGGATGATAGCAACATCCCTGTAACGCGGATCGCATCTCCGACCGACATGGGAATGTGTGTCTGGTCGCCGACGAGACAGCAATAAGCGGCCAATCTATGATGATGTGGCCTAAGCGGTATATACCGTAGAACCCTGCGCGGATAACGTAAGGACGAATACGTGGATCTATCCTCCACTGGCTGAGGAAGACTCTCATCTGCTGACGAGGGCGGGGAACTTCCTGTAACTATAATTAACAAAATAACCATATTTGTAATTGAATATAAAGATTAGAGAGTAAAACTGAACATCATTTGTTTACAAATACAAACCCGTCAAGTGTCAACAGTGGACTCGTGGTTCTGCCTTAATAGCAAGATAGAAGGATCTAATGACCGGCCATGTAGCCCTCTCAACGCCTATATGTTTATGGCAGATCTGATGCTCCAAATATAATATACATATTAGTAAAACACATCGGGAGAAAGTATCACAATAATTTAAGACACACTAAGGTTAGAAAATTTTATTTTAGAAACGTTTATTTTTTTTGATAGATTTACACTCATATTGGAAACTATAGGATTTATAACACACACACATATCTGTAATAGTTATGCAGAGCTTCCATTAGAATCAAAATATAAATTCCATTTTACGTGCGCATGTATTATCAACTTTAATTAATAAAAGCACAAATTTATTCTTTCATATCCAAAGGCCTATTAATAATTTTTGAAGTATTACACCTCTTTTATAAGAGATATTGAACAATAAAGACATAAGATAATAAAAAGAGTACCTATGTTAGGAAAACTAATTATATCTAATACTTTCTTGTTCCAGAGCAGGATTGACCTTTTTTTCTATAAATAAGTCGTAGCATGATACAAAGAGGAGAAAAGGTATACATAATATAGCAAGCAACCCAACAACCACAAAAAGCTGGGAAACACAAAAAAAAACCTCACTAACCCTCGGAAAGAAGCCATCCACTCCAAAAAAACCTAAAAAGTAGAAGCCTCTTCACCTACATACAACTTATTCCCACTCCATAAATGATAAAAAAATTCTTAATTGTATTGCAAAATCTCCCATCTCTTAACTATACGGCTCGACTACTTCCAAACTCGGGTCTAAAATACACACAACGGAACCAGTCCTGGCTTTATTCTTTTGCCAACGAATCCCCTCCAACCCAACCAAGGCCTCCTTGACCGTCTGTAAAACCCACTGGATGCTTAATAAAGAGAGAGATAGTCCCAAAGGATTCTCAAGTGGCGTAAAAAGGATAAGGTGAAGTGTCTCTCTACATTTTCACACGTAGCATCTATTGGTAAGGACTTACCCGGCTTACTTCCTAGTTAAAAAAGGTTGTTTTGGTTGGAACACTTGAAACCCAAACACTCCCTTGACGAAGGCCTAGACCTCTGGTCAGGTGTTCTATAAGCTTTTTAATGAAAACTACTCTTTTCTTATTCCAAGACATTTTATCTAGCTCAGAGCTAACCTTTTCTTTTAGGAGGGCATTCAAAAGGTTCACACAATCACGGTCCATCTCCAGCTTAATCACAGTCAGCAATGAGATTCCAACTTACTTGATCACTCATCTGATCCCACACCTCCGCCACAGTTTCCTGATTATTGGCTGCTAACTCAAAAAGTGACAGGCAAGGTTCCGGAAAATCGGCACACGATCAAAGTCCAAATCTTATCCTGAACTGGTGCTAATTTCCATTTCTCATCTATGGGTAATACTTAGAGAGAAAAATGGGGGTTGGGTGGACGGGGAGTGTGGTTGAGGGGAAATCCTAATAGATGGTATCTCATAATTGTTACCGTTCCCTTTGTTTTCCAGCTAATATTAAGATATTCTTTTTCATCTACAACAAACAAGCAAATCTAAAGCAAACTATGGACATACAAATGCTCCTTCCAACAAGTCACAATGCAAGTCACACACAAATTAATTCACCTCCAAGCGCCGAGTATTACTGCATCAATGTGTAGACACATTTTCGCTATCCCTATACTTCACCTCAAAAATTAAAATATACTATATTCTTTCAAATTTCAATGATCTTTTCAGCTCATATTGCAAATAACCATAAAAAATTATCACAATGGAAATATTATGGGTTAAAATGTAATCAAAGGATGAAATTAAATAGAGAGACAATAGCACCAATATATTTTGATAAATAATGACACCAGTATTTTAACATGGAAACCCCAAGATATGTGTGTCGATGGTCTCAAGCAATCAATTCTTCCACTGCAAAGAAAATAAAACTGAGGCCAAGAGTTTCATTTTACTTAAGTCTTCAATTCCCCCTTTACCATTTTTCCTAAAATCATCTAATTCTTAGCTACCTGTTTTCTCAGGAGCAATAAATTTGGAATCCACCCAGGCTTGAGCTTCCCACACACAAAAAGAAATTTTGGTTTAACCTCTAGAATAGAGTTAGGATGAATAACACGATGAATCAACGCCATTTGAAATTGAAAATTTCACTCAAACATTGGGATTTTTTCAACTTATAACCTGCAAACAGATTTTATCCAAGGCAAATACTTCCCTCCTATTTTGGTAAAAAAGAACCTTAAGCCGAAAATGGGGTTCTCCTCACTTTCACAACCATCTATCCAATCAAATACTAATACAACGATGTTGCCAATTAGGCATGATTTTTCCTCTTTGTTTTCTCTGAGCAACCAAATAAGGAAGTAAGGAAAACGGACTCCCACTCACATACGAGGCTTAATTCACCTGAGAGATAGATCTCTGCCAGGACTTATGAATCTGAAAGAGATGAGGCAAGAAAGTCATATAGAAGAGAAGGTTTTAGTGGGAGTGAATCCTGAGCAGAGGAGAAGAAAAGCTAGGAGCAGTCATTGCTTTAGGGGAAAATAAAGCCCTGTACCGAAAGCACTTGTCAGCGACCGCCGTCACAACAACCAAGATTAGTTAAGATACCAGCTGCCGCGAACGACGGCATTTGAATTAACCTAACTAAATGCCGCCGCCCCGCGACCCGCAATTGCCGTGACTCTGCAATGCCGCCCGTCGACTAAGAATTGCAATTTCAAACGCCGCTCGTCCCGGCTGCCTAGTCAGGGACAACCAACGCCGCCCCGCGTCGCGCATTAAACTCTACTTTTTAAATATTTTTTGGCTACGTGCTAGCAAGAATTTTATTTTTGGTTTTTTTTAAATATTATTTCCGTACAAAACTCAATCCTGTCCCTTCTTCTCCATAGGCATCCATCCTTGAGGTTGAGGATTGAGATGAATGGAGGAGGAGCCCATCCCCATGAGAGTTCAAACCCTAGCTGAAAATAATCCTACACAGGTGCCACCTGAATACATACAGCCCCCACAGAACCGACCCCAAATCAAAATCAAAACCCCCACCACAACTGAGGATGAGGATGATGATGAAGACAATACTTATTCTTCTTCTTCCACTGTTCCTGTCATCGATCTCTTCGGATTCGACCCTGATCACTCAGCATGCCTGTCGTCAACTGCCAAGCTTGTAGCAAGACTGGGGTGCCTTTCAAGTCACCAATCATGGAGTCCCAATCGGCTTTGTTGATCGCATGAGGTTGTAGGCAACTCCTTTTTCAAAGACAGCCCCATGGCTTACAAACCCACTGCTGCCCCCTCTTCTTCGGCTGCCTCCGAGGGCTATGGCAAAGCTGAATGCTCCTCCTTACTACTTCCAACGACGTTCGCTTGGATTGAGGACTATTTTGATCACACCCTCCTTTCGTCGTAACCCTCTCACAGATTTTCCTCCTACCTACAGGTACACCTGCCTCCTCAGTCCTCTATCTCTCTTTTACTCTTGATTTTTTCCCCTAATAATTACTTATATTCTTCTCAACCTTGTTTTCTGTTTCGTTGCCTGCAAATTTGACGAATTTTGAAACCCCATGGTTTCTTTTGGGGCTTCAAATTATGCTAAACATGGTTGGATAAAAGTTGAAACATTTGTCATACAATCTTTCATTTACAATATATAATAGACTGTTTGGGGCTTCCAAATTATGCTAAACATGGTTGGATAAAAGTTGAAACATTTGTCAAACAATCTTTCATTCACACATGTAATGACTGTTAGGCCTGGGGCTGTCAACAGTGAAGGTCTTAATTTAATTTGAGTCGGAAATAATGAAAATTCAATCTAATAGTTTTAATTTTTCTTCATTTAGTAGATTCTCTCAGATACTAAGTAGAGGAATATTTTTATTTTTGCTGGCCTTCTGATATGGAGTTGCAATATTTTTATTTAATCAACAGAGAAGTTGTGGTCGAGTACAGCGATTGCGTTAAAGCCTGCTCAAAAGCTTCTGGGCATCATGTCCGAGAGTCTAGGCTTGCCAGCTTCATATTGAAGACGCAGTAGGCGATTTTTATCAATGGTACAGTTAGTTACCCAATTCCTGCCTACAGCCAGAACTCACTCCTTGATTGCAATCTCATTCCGACATTAAAAAGTATCACACTGCTGATCCAAGATATTGGTGGTCTCCAGTCTTCAAAGATGGTGAATGATAATATGTTCTCAACAGATGCTATTGTTGTTTATTTGGCTGACCAAACTATATTGTTTTTCTTATTATTTATATTCATGAATTTTAGTTTACGTGCAAGAATTCATATTATTATTTACTTTATTTCTTTTACTGTTGATATCGGATCATGGCCATCCTAAAATGCTCTAATCTTCGTCATGGCAGTCCCCGGATTTAAACACAGTTCAATCCTTCTTTATTTTGTATAGTGCTTTCATTATGATATAGAACTTATCGATTAATTAAGCATTGGTCTATAATATTGTAAGTGGCAGGGTGGCCTTGCTGCCACTATTTATTGAGATTCATTTCTATGACGCTCCAATTCGGTATAAAAAGAAAAGCTGTCAAAAAAATGACATAAGGAAGTATTGGTCTATGGAGGTAATTACTCATTGTTAAAAAGGGATATCAGGATGAAGACATACTTTATCTTCATGCTAGCTTATCATCAATCTCATAAATTCTTGGTAATGGTTAACATAATTAGATATATTATTGTTTTGAACCATGAAGTGGCAGTGCCTTCATGGATTAAAGATGCATAATTTTCATGTTTTGTGGTCCAGATGATTGGGAGTACGACATTTGTGGGATTGATGATGGTACAAAGCTCAGCATTGTCTTTCTGCTTGAGGTTTAGTCTTGTTGAAGTGTGAAATTGAGGTGCTGGACTGCCCAACATCAGAATGATTGCCTCTGGAGGCAGGGGTATGCTATGTTTCTACTAGGAAACATCAATGCAAAGGTTAACCTAAATATTTATAAGGTTGTGTAAAATTGAAGGAGGAAATACTTAGTCTTTAACCTTAGATGAAAACTTTTTGGTCCATCTCCTCCACTTCAAAAGAAAACTCACTCAGCCTTAAAATAAACTTGGATGGCCTGCGTGATTAGAGATGGTACTCATTCAAAAACTTTCAACATCGGATACTGTGAATTGGCTCTGTAGCGTGAATACTACAATCATTACATGTTGGAGAATAATAGATATTTAATTTTGCTTCTTGCTCTTCAATATTGTCCTATTAGATAATGTTTTTCAAACAAACCTTCATTAAACTAATTTTCTCAAGTCTCTTCCAAGGCATGTTTAGTTGTCATGTTTTAAAAGATCACCATTTGTTTGTAGATCCATCCTTTCTTGTCTTTTCCCACCCTTTTAAAATTTTATGTTATAGCTTCCAAACTCATGTATATAGTTTAACTCTAGCTCAAGCAATCAGAACATGATTGGCTTGGCTTAATATCTCCTCCATCCTTGATCCAACTACCAGATGTATTCATAACACCCTACCTTGGAGCCTCATGCCCATATGTATGACTTGACATAGAAGACCCCATCTTTAGACCTAATCCACAAATTATGTTTCAAAGGACCAAAGGGGATTTCTTGGGGAGCAGCTTATAGAGAAGAAGATCCACTTAGTTAATTGGAAGTCTGTTAGCTCTAGTTGGGAGAGAATGGAGGTCTGGGTACAAGTTTGGGATTCAATGAAGGTTTACAAGCAAATGGCTTTGAGTAATTTGCTTTGGAAGATAAACGATGTGGAAGAGGGTGGATAAGCCTAAAATAAGGGGGTGGAGGGGGTGGTCTTCAGGAGAAGGAAGTGGATGTTTATGTGGCCTGGTTAACCACAGCTAGTTGCTACGGTGGATCTACTGGTCACTTCCGTAAGGGATAAATAATAACACTTTGGGAAGATATTCATGTCCTAAACCTTAAAGACAACTTTCCTAACTTGTACATTATGGATGGGTCCAAAGGTGCGCAGGGCAGACTATTGGGATCTTGAAGGGCGCAAAAGGGTGGAACTTTATTCTTTGAGGTCCTTTCAACAGACCGGGAGCTGGGACCAAGGGCAACCCTAATGTTTTATTTTTCAGTTAAGTGGTCCAACCAGAGATATGATAGTTGGCTGTTGTCTCATGATGGTCTTTTCCCACAAACTATTATATGTTGAGACTAATACGGTGGTGTTTTTCCCTAACAAGATGGTTTGGAACTCATGCATCCCTATGAAAGTTGGTTTTTTTGCCTGGGAAGTTTGGTGCGGGAAGGTTTTTTAACTTTGGATCAACTGAAAAAAGAGGGCATGCACCTCGCTAGCAGGTGTCCGTCGTGTAAACGGGAGGAAGAAAATTTAGATCACCTCCTCCAGTCCTCCTTTGTTGTGCTAAGATGCATGATCTGCTAATACCGCTTTTTGGTATTAACTGCTCTTCCTAGTTCAGTTCAAGAGAGATGATGACTGGGTTGGGGAAGGCCTTTCGTGGAGGAAAAGCTAAAACTGGGTTGGCAGCACCCATACTTTTTTTTTTTTTTGGGTACTGAGAAGAGAAATAGAGCTGAGGGAGAGCCCCCAGCCCAAAAATGAAGAATGCTCTCTGTTCATGCTTCAGGTGTTGGACAAAATGTCCTAAGGAGTCTCAGGGTTCTGATGTCATTGTGTTCTTAAGCCTGCTGGGGCAGGCTTAGAGCTGTCCGAGTTGTCACAAGGTTGTTTGTGGGGCTGGTTTAGCTTTCTCTCCCTTCCTTAGGCCTCATACTTCCCGTATGTTGTCTTAAGCCCCAGTTTTTGATTATATATCCTGTTGTTTGCCCATAAAAAATAATACATATTTTTCAAGGGATAAACGAAGCAAAATGTATAACACAAAAAGGAGCGAAATAGGAAACTTTTATATATATGCCTGGCCCATATGCAGCCAGTCACCTATTCAGCCGTAGGCGTAGGAGAAACAATTTATGAAGCTACTCAAATCTATTTTAACATAAATACTATAATATCATAAACTAAATACAATCACGGCTCTATCTCAACTGTCTACTCATTCCTACTGAAATAGAGATAATGTTGAAAATCTGATTGTCAACCAACCAGTCTAAACTGTCCCTCATCCTCTCAATCAGTTGCACTATAAAGTGTTTAAAAAATGATTTGATTTGTGGTTTAGAACTTCCAACAACTGATATATATATTCTAAAACTTTGGGATAAGTTTAGAGAAGAATTTATCTTTAAGGTTTTAATTTAAAGCAAATATTTCTTTGGTAAAAGATATTATTTTAACTTTTAAGCTCAAGGAAGGATGAGATCAAAACTTATGCATCAAATGATTTAAACTTGAGTGCATCATGTTGAAGGAACCAAAGCCTTCACGATGTGGACCTTCTTCCATTGTTGAGTTTGTTGAACTTCACGCAAACACAAAGCGCCGCCGCTCAGTCACATTTCAATTCTGCAACACTTAACTTGACTTAAAGTTAGTAACTTAGACCTTTCTCTTTGTTATCATAACCTAATTAGAGAGCTCCTTAGGCTAGTTAGATAGTCAACATTGAACATGTGTCTAGGTATCTGATTTAGGATACAAGGACTTGGCTTAGAGGGATCCATAAGATGCGGTATGTGGATATGATATGATAAAAGAAACTCCAATTAAATAAATTGAAAGTGATGATATCCTATTTAAAAGTTCTCATCTTTTCTGTGTAATTTTTTTCTCCTCTCCCTGAATATTCTTAAAAGAAATTCACTTTCTAGTTAACTGTTTTTTTTTTCAAATATAATTATTAATAGATGAAGTTGAAAGAAAATAAGGGAACAAAAAAAATCAAAACAGCCACATCCAAAGTAAAATAGTGAGTATCCACTTCATACCAATATTCACGCTATGTCGTTGATTCCTGTAGATTAGGTGAAAATTACGATCCACATCATAGGTAATTGGATCAATAATCAATAACTGTTGTATTTGTAGAAGATGATAAACTTTCAATAAACTAGTAAAAGAAGTGCTTAAACGACCCACTTTGGTCAATAGGGCATGTTGGAGTAACCAAAGAGCAATACTAAATCCTTCATCCCTTGTATTGATTCTTCATCCAATTGCTCAAGAACAATTGCTATCCCCTAGAAAACTATATTTGCCTTTACCTCTTGGGACACACTTTACTATCATGTCAGGAACGAAGAAGTTCCTGCAATGGAGGTTGACTCACATAGAATCTGGAAAATGACACACTAAACACTGGGTTCAGAAACTTACCAATTTAAAGCTTCTGCCGAAAGTAGGTGCTCTTAAATAAAAGCCTTATAGTTCCTTTTCCCTTCAAGTAATCATGAACACTGTGATATGAGAGATCCGAGGGATGATTGCTGTTTGTTAATTCAAATAAAACCAACGTTTTGGAAAGAGTGTGCCTATATTCACCTATTTAACTAAGATGGCAAAATTAAAAAAAAAAAAAACTTTACATTGTATATGATTTTTTTCTTCTTTCGCCCACATTGAGACCCCAACCTGCACAAAAAATTCTTCAAAAGATGTACTCCATGGTGTTAGGAGCTTAGGATTTTAATTACTATGGGCCTGTAGATTTCACTGTGAAAGAAAAGGAAGAACCAACTATCCTAAAGTCTGCTTAGAATTTTGTTATTAATATCAATGTGTCCTTAACACCCCTCACGTATAACCCATATGGCACATGTGCAGAGATAAACAAACCAATACAAATGGAGTCCAACATTATGACTTTCAAATAAACAAAAATGCAGAGATGAACTCACTGATCTCCATCACTAACTTCTTGATGTTCCCAAACAATGAACTGTCTTGGAAAAACCTCAAACTTTAGATTTTGGGCCAGAATATGAATACTGCTTCTTAACGTGAACTGAGGCATCATTCTGTACAAAGAACCTGCTTCACACTCCAGTTTAGAAGGATCTCTCAGTTATTTGAGCTATGAGTCATCACAATAAATTCACATATCACATATACTTGTTTATATGCACGTTCTCTCCTCCTGTAAAGCCTACTGATGATTGTATGGACATTTATGCAAGTAGTCTGTTGAACTATAAACAACAAATTGTAGATTTAATTATAACTGCTGAAGCTTAATGTATAGCAGACCACTTCTGTCACTGAACTATTTTCTGTATGGGAAAAACTGTAGTTAAAAAATGTCATGATCATCTCTGACTGAAACTCATTATGATTATAAACCATTGGTAAATATAGAGTGCTCAACATCATGAGTAGTTACAAACAGTTTCAGCCAGCAGCCACATTTCACAATCCTGCCAAGACAATGAATATATCCAGTCTGCCTGATCTGAGTCCCCTCCCTGCACAAGGTCAAATCACTCATGGAGAATGAGCTCATCATGTACTCAAAACGCCCACAGCTTTAAATACTGATTAAAACTATTCTTTAATGATAAAAAGTTTTGACTGTTATTGTTCTTAACTTCTTTGTGCTGTTTCAATATAGTCTTCAATATTAACTAATCGTATAATTTTATTTTATTTCCTGATGGGTCATAGATAGACACATATTGATTATTAGCAGCAGCAGACTGCCAAAGGCACTAGAAATAATGTTTTCTTTTACAACCTGAGGTAGAGACTCACATGTTGTCTTAAATAGTGTTGGCCCTACTGTGCAGCACAATGCCATTTTGATTCAATGACTGTTGCTGAACATTGTGTGTCCTTGTTTTGTTTATTGCTCCTTAGTGCAGGTTGTTGCTTAGAAACTGATCATCTCAAACAACATGGTAGTTTCCCTACATGACAGGAAAATATGTAAAGAAAATGTTCTTTCATGTGATCAAACCTAACTTATACAAAATAAGTTGGGTATGGGGTTTGTCTCATATCTGATCACTCACACTCAACACACCCTGCATGTAAGATCTCTTATGGTTTCTGCCTGCTCTTTGTGTTTTTTTTCTTCTTTTGCTTCTTTTTCTTTTCCATATTGTCGTTCCAAGATTCCCCAATCAATAGGACGATCAGCAATGAATATTACCAGTTTGATATATGTGGAAGCAAATGTCAGTTGGCTGGAAGGTCCAACAATAACACACACAATAATCTTCATTTTAGACAATTTGGAAGCAGCCCTAGAAAGTAGAAGGAACCTTCATCTGGAATTGTTTTTATTTATATGGCCTAGTGGGTTATACTTATGCCATGGTTTGCCAATACTTCCTTCTTCTAGGTTTTTTCTTTAAAATAAATCGAATCAAATCCTTCATAACCATATTCCAAACGCCCCATATTTCTTGTTCTGAGATGCATCCTAAAACTCTCATATATATATATATATATATATATATATATATATATATATATACATCCCTCTTGATATTATGAAAGAAAAAAGAGGGAAAATGTATCTGTATGAAAAATAAATCTGTAATGATATATTAGGGTCCTCCTCCCCAATATTTTGCTCACTGTTCCTAAGTTTTTTGCATTTATATCAAAGATATTTTAAAATCAAATAACATTAAACTCAATGTTGATGTAGTCCGCTTCATGCGGATAATAGGCTAACAATTTACATAATGGGTTTAATAACACAAAACCAACACAGCTTTGACATGAAGTTTGAATGATAATCATATTTAATATATTTTCATCAACTCACTGAACATGCTAACAAAGAAAGAATATTTGTATTTGATTCTTCACACTGATAATTTTGATTCGCAATTGACCTGCTTGACTGATATTATGGACACTAATTAAACTGGTTGAATAGTTGATTGTGGTTGAATGGATTATTTAATGAGGATCATACATTATTTAAATGAATAAAAATATCAAATATGTTAATTAAGGTTAGATACAAAGAACAATGGTTCATTACTATACCTTATTTATTTAAACCAATCAAATGAATTAATCGCTTATCATGCCAATCTCAACAAATGAATAATCATCTACTGGTGCCACACACTTATTGTTCATGCCGGCTCGTACTTGTTAACATAACACTAATCCCAGACACATTAGATCACGTATATAAATCACCACCCTGTAAAGTGTGCTAATTCAGCTCCTCTCAATGTTGGTGCATTAATGGTGGAGATCAATAGTGTAACAAATGAACAAAAGTAAATTCAGAAAATTCATCAACAGAAATGTTCAGCCCAGAAGAGGAAAAATTAGTCAAAATAGAACTCAATAAACAACTAATAGTTTTTTATTCTCTATTTAAAACAAATTGAATAAACAGAGCATTGGTTCATTACTAATAATTAGGTTTCCTTCCTACTTTTTTTTCTTCCAACACATCTTTGACTGTGGAATTGATATAATTTCTAAAGAATTGTAAGAGAAGCATTGGTGGATGAACTTATACTATGTTTTGATCCACCAAAATGTTGTTTTGTTTGGCTATAGCTACACATGAGAAAAGGCAGATGGTGTTTGTAAAGAACTGTTGCACAATGAGAGCTGCAAGTCTTCTTGTTTGATCTCACCCACATCTGTCTCTCAAAACTATGCACTTCTGTTCTTGTAGCACTTATTATTTATTCAACAACAGCCTAACACTAAAACTTGTCAAAACCAGCAAAAAGAATCCATCCAAACAGAGGCCCAAGCAAAGACTGACCATCAATTTTTTCACTGAGATTTCTATCACTGTTTGTGAAACATCAACTCCATCCCATCTTCTTATCCTAATCCACAAACAACAGTACTCCACTTTCATTTTTCAGACTTGACAGACAAATTTCATGTGGAACAACCAATGATTTATTTTTTTTTAGTCTGATCAGAGAGTCTGAGCATGTCCGCACTGTCACTTTAAAATCTTTGGTTATATATCACTTCAAACTAATCCTTCATGTGACTAGACAGACTATATGGCTGTAAAAACTTCATCACAAACAGATGGCCCTATTCCTAACCCATGTTCTGTTAGTTTAGATAATCCAATTATTTACTACACGTCCATACAAACAAAATCCCAAACAATAAAGTCCAAACATCATCAGCTCAAACAGCTACTGACTGCCCGCCAATTTTCTGTGCAGCTTCAAAAACCATCTTTAAGAGGAAAGAAGTCCCCTGGTCAGAAGTGGTGAGGCAATCTGGTAGTAGTTTCACTCTCTTGTGAGAGGTTTAAACTTCTTGAACTAGCTGAAGAGATTTAAGAAACGGATTCAAGATTCAGTCTCCACTTGTCATCCATCTTTGATTATGTTGTGGTGTTTATTAGTTTTGGTTAATGGCGACAACCCTCAAGGGAAAGATCCCGAGAGATTATTTTGCTCAAACCTGTCAATTGGCATGTCCTCTTAAAAGAGGAGAGATGGGACCTTTAGAAAACCATTTAGTTTCTAGTTATTGCTGGAGGGGAACCTAAGAGAACATCGGAGGAGATCCCACAAAAGCAGAACACACAGCAAAGCTATGAATAAGAGAATTCTACAAGTTGGACCACCATTGATTCAAACCTGGAAGCCATTTCAGAAATATCCTCAATAGGTGGCTAAACGTTGTAAGAGAGTCTACAGAGCTCAATTTCATAATCCTCTGATGCTACACTCACAATACATTCTGTAAGCTCACTTTCAAAGATCACTGTTACTTTCTTCCATCAAAGAAAGACACAAGATCAAATATATACATTTAGCAGATGAGGAAGCTTCCCAAGTTAGCCACACATGCAAGGAACCAGAACTGGTTCCATTCCATCATCTACTTCGTCTAATATGGCACAACAAGGCTGTGGTAATAATCTCATCACCTAAGCTTCAACAAGTTATTTCCTGAGAGATCCTGTCTAAACCTCCAGCAGTAACACAGTGGTGAAACACAAATGCACTGTCTGCTAATACTGGCTATGACTATTCTTGAACCCTTCTTTGCACCCTGTTTTTCCTATTCCTGCAGTAACTAATCTCAGTTGAACAAAAGCAATCCATCAACTAAAACGATAAAAACACGTATTTATTACCAAGACAACGTTGAAAATCTATCAGAGCACCCACATTATTATCCTGTAAGGCTATCTGAATGACTCACTGTTAATCTGGTCAGCCATCACCTGGCATTATATTAGTCGTAATATGATAAGATAACAGAGTCCTAATTAGCTAAAGGACATGTCATCAAAAGAGCATCCATCTATGTTAATTTATATGTTCTAAACCACAGGTTTGTCTTCTTAATAATCAAGGGGACGCAATATTTCTCATCTAATTTGTTTATCCATTGATAATCAATATGGACTGAGATCTAATTTCTTTGCCTATGGCCTTGATCCACATATCGCGGGAAAGGGGACCACTGCTTCTACATCGTGGTTTCCAGCGCATCCTTGGAGTAATCTGCACACTGTGGATCTCAAGTGGCACCAGAGGCCTGCATCAAAAGAAAACAGATCACATCTGAGTTTTCTAAGTCTGACAGAGCATGCTACCTATACTAAATAATCTGCCCCATACTAAGTGAAGGATTAGGGTGAGATGGTCTCTCTCTTCCATATAAATTTCTTGAACAAAGAAAAAAGAGTCTCCATCTTTGAACCACAAGAGAGGCAGCATTCAGTAAGAGACTCAAATGCTTATGCTAGCCAATTTCAGGAATACAAACTATGGGAGTGTCTTTTGCTAATAGCTGAAGATTATTTAATCTCTTAGTGGGGATATACAGCTCATATATCTAAAGAATTTGGCCATAGTAATCCTATACATCCACTTCCTGATATCCTGACAAACATGCACCTCTTGGTATGAGTAGTATTTTTAGGAGTATCAGCTATTCCGTAGTAGTAAACTACTGAACCTCCAAAGGCACTGCTAGTAGGGAAAGATCCACAGAGGGAAGGTGTATGAGAAGCAACATTCACGGTCTTGACAGCAAATCACTCATCTTGACGCGACTGAGGACGGTAAGCACACCTCCCAAAAAGCCAACTCCTCCCAAATCCACAAACAAGTTATACAAAGAATTGTACTTATTGACAGCAATTGTTAATTCAAATTCCCCTAAGAATGTTGACTTATATTTTTCGCTGCAGAAGTTCAAGACATGATGAAAACAAGAATGCGCTGAAACTACTCCTTTCCTTAGACAATGTAAGAAAGAGGTTAGTATGGCTTCACAAGAGAGACCCACATCCCATTCATATGGGCTGTGCAATGCTACTTGACAGAGTGAATCAAGGCAGGCTCCAGTGAGAAGAACCAGCAAAGGTTGAAACGGGAAAATTGGACAGCTTATACGGTCGACACCTATGTTTCAAGCAAGAGAGGCAAATAAAGTGAACCATGGTCTAACCAACCCATCAGATGAACCATCAATTGGTTAATGAAGCCATTAGTGGGAGGACCAAGATAATGAACAAGATACTACATCTACCCCCATATCTTTGTTTAGAACAAGCATCAGTCATTGTTCAGTGAATAACAGATTATTAGATCTAGTTTGGTCGCTTCAAAGTAATCATACACTTGCAATCTCCCAAGATACACAAAAGCTCACGTTGATCCTCCATTTTCCACATGGTTCTATTATTTCCTTCACTCCCTATTTGCAATATCAAAGATGTGACACACTTATGAACTTCAAGTTCTTTAGGGCTATTCGGGACTTTAATGGGAATGGGAGGACATTTTGTTTCCATTCCTATTTGTGAACAAATTAATTTATGATTTTATTTTGATGCTACAGAATAGAACTAGGTTAACGATCATTGTTTGTTTTGGTAACAATAGGAATAAAAATGAAAAGAAAAAGTAAACATAACCTTAAATTTCAAAAATGATAAATTCTTGAGAGTCTCTTTTGTTAATAAGATTAAAAACAATAATACATACCAATAAAACAAAAAATTAATAACAACAAAAATCCAACAAAACCTAATATACAAATATTTAATTATTTTTTATTAAAAATTAAACAATTTGTTAATTTCAGTTCGTAATTATATTTTTACCAAAAGAGAAATATTACTCATATCTAAATTCTCAAAGCTAGCAACTGCTTTTACTACCAAGAGTAAAAGAGTTATCTTAGGACTAGTTTAGGATTATGCCAATGGACAAATCAGAATACCCTCCTCCTAATAAATTGAAACCCAATTTATAATTGGGATTATCATCCTGGAATCATATTAAACCTGACTCATCTCTAATGCTATCCATCATAGAATTAAACATCACTAATTACTTCATGTTTAGTAAATCAATATTCTATAGAAAGATCATGTCCCAAACATATAATTTCAGTAGCAACCTTTGAGGAAATCAAGTATCTTTTAAAGGCTACAAGAACTGGGAGTAGATGGAAAATAGACCATGCAGTATGATTAGATTCCAGTTCATGTTTAATGCGTAAGCATAACAACATCAAGCGTAATTGGGAGTTCTTCATATAGGTACCATGCCAGTACACAGCATCACCTGAATGTAATTACAAAGATATGTTGGTAAATATGTAATCAACCAAATAGTTTTTGTTTGACAGTTGTTTATTTCAGTCCAACCAGCACAACAACAATGTCTAGGACCAATCGCTCAACATTTATCAATTATTAGTTCACCTGAAATGGGCTGTGATATTAATCAAAATTCCTCTGAGGATTGCAAAGTCCTTACATCCTAAAGAGTTGGTCTCTAAGCTTTATCATGTTTTCCTGCTCAGTATCACTCATCATAAGAGGTCCAGCAGTGTTGCCACTAACAATTAAAGTCCTCAGAGGACTGGGGACAGAATTGTATGTATCAATCACTGTGCCTAGAATAACAGCCTCAGTAACACGGACAGCCTCCTTAATAATAAACTAAAATTCTTACAGCCTCACTGTCAATCACTACACTCAGAACTACAAAGCACCTTATGAGGTTCCACTTTCTCTCTGAAGTAGATTTTCAAGTCTATTCCATCTGCATAAAACCATCATCCATGATATTTTCAGGGCCTGTTACACTTATGAATATTCCAATAGAAAATTTGTAAAATTAACAGTGTATCAGGACACATGCCTGAACCTCCCATCCTTAAAAGCAATTCAATAAGAGCATTCTGAGATATGGATTGGGATCAGAGTAGTCTTTTAGCAAAATATGTATGAAGCAGCCAGCACCTTGAAATTAGGATCAGCATAAAGTGCTAGTTTCCTCTCTAGTACCGTGTTTACCTCAATATTAATGCATAATATGCCGAACTACAAGAAATTTGACAAACCAATAATCAAACACAAGAAGAAAGTAATATTTAAAAACTGTACATGCTTGTACATTCATACAAATATCTTAAATAGGGTAGAAGAAACTGAGAGTTACTAAATTGGAGTCAAGTCCTCAATCTATTTGGCAATCCATGAAACTGAAGCCTATCGGCTAAGCCTCCTGTAGCATTGTAACAGAAACCCAATCTTACTGCTATGGCTTGAAAGCAATTGAAAAGGCATAGTAATGGCTCACCATTAAATGGATATTGATATAAGACAGAACCAAGCCCATCCACTATGGTTTTAAAGTTTAGTTCGCTCACAGTTGAATTAAGAGCATCATCAAAGAAGTTCCGAAGTGCCGGTACAATTGGAGTAACATCCACATCAGGTGACAAAAAGTCTAGGGCATAATAGTCACGAGCCATGGCTTCATAGTCCCGATTAACCATGTGAACAACATGACCAATTATTGCAAATCTTGCTTCTTCAGGTGTCTCGCTCATCATTCCAAAATCAAGAAAAGCAAGCTTTCCCTCAGGTGTTGCCAAGAGATTACCAGGATGAGGATCTGCATGAAAGTACCCATACTCAAGTAGCTATTCAAGACTGCACTGTATGCCTGTGTTCACTAGATCCAAGACCTTCAGCCCTTGTCTTCAATGGCAGCTTGCTCATTCAATTTGACTCCATTAACCCATTCCATGGTCAACACTTTTCCACTGGTGTAATCCTAAAAAATATCTGAAATAAGAAATATCTTGCTTGTCAGCATACAACTTCTTTGAACCGCCTTGCATTCTTGCCTTCCTGCATAAACTATTAAAATTAAAATTCAAACCAGAAGAATCTAATTACAAATGCAAAATTCACTAAGGTTTAAATATTGGAAATGAATACACCAGTAGCTTTTTATAGAATCTTTGTACCTCAACCACAATATGACAGACATAAATAGATGTGATGACAATATAAAAGCATTGAAATCTAACCTGGACGTAATTGAGCTCTTGATAAACTCTGCGTGCAAATTCATCAATAAGAGCAACAACATCACTGGAGATTATATCAACATACTTATTTATGAGAAATCCTAGACCTCTCAATAAGTAAAAATCAAGTCCAATAGCTTCTTCAATGCCAGGTCTTTGTACTTTTACAGCAACAACATGTCCAGAATACTTCAATTGAGCTTTGTAAACTTGACCTAAACTGGCTGCAGCAACTGGAGATGGAGAAATTGACGAAAAAATGTAGTCTAGTGGGAGTCCCAACTCCTTCTCAATGCATGAGAATGCTTCTGCATCTGGAAATGTCGGCAAAGCATCCTGCTCAGTCATAACATAACAATAAGGGTTATTTTAGCCACAGAAAGTCTTATTCTTACGTACATTCAACTTGTGTTCCTTCAGCAACTATCAATAAAACAATTTGATATTATACTACGATCATATTGACCATGTTAATCTTTCCGTCTTTAATTCAGGAGGGTTTCAAGTTTTTTTGTGATCCAAGAGTTGTGACTAATCAAGACTATTATGAGAGCCACACAAGAAACAGTCTAATTAACTAACCATTAGAGGTTAGCCCACTGATTCCCCAAGAGTTTAGACTGTTAGGAAATGTGCCAACAGTTCTAGAGAGACAGACAGACAAAAGCCTAATTACTAACTCTAAATATTATAAGAAACTAAGGGCAGAAGAGAAAAGAAAACCTGCAACTGAGAGAGCTCCTCGAGATACTCAGGTGGACAAAGGTCGGGCCTGGTGGATAAGCCCTGACCTATCTTCACAAAAGTTGGACCCAATCTGGTGAAAATCGTCCTAAGCTCGGCCGCCCGGATTCTTTGATTTTGATCTAGCTGCCCGTTCCTTTGATCCAGCACAAGTTTCAAGGCAAATGAACCAATGCCAGTAAGAATTTCCAGAGTCCTCCGCAATACCTGACAAGATCAAATGAAATTGAAGATAATAGTAGTAAGAAGATGAGAATTGAAGAATAAAGGAATGATGCATGATGATTAATAATTACCGAAAGAAAGAAAGAAAGAAACAGACCTTGATAGGGCGATAACGGTATTTGTTGGAAACGAGCTCGGGAGTGTAGACGGAGGCATTAGCGGCACGGACCATGGCCTTGGCCTCGGCCTGAATATCGTTGGCTCGATCTCTGTTTCCTCCTCCTCCTCCTCCTCCTCCTCGATACACTTGTATGGCTGTGCCGCCTCTCCCATCTGCAAGCACCGCCGCCTCTACGGGAGCAGAAGCTGCTTGAGATATTACTGGTGCTCTGGCGGCGGCGGCGTTTAACCACCTCAGCCCTGGAAATCCTAATTGCCTTGGGCTGAGGAGATGAGCATTGATAAACCCATGAATAATATGTGGCATTGTTGGAACGAAGGTCATGATGACAATGAAATTGCAAAGGGCCTCCTCCTCCTGGACCTTGAGGAAGAATAGACATAGCCATAGACATATTTTGGGACTTGGGAGGAGGAACTCTTCTCTCTTCCTTCTTCCCTCTTCCCTCTTCCCTCTTCCAATTCTCTACTCCTCTCAAGACTCTCAACATCAATAAAATCTTTCAAATTTTAGTGCATTACCTGATTCGGAAACACGCTATTCGGTGCCACACCTCTCGTTTCCCTCCATTCCCAATATGACACGTGTTCAATCCACGTGCCACCTTGTTGATATGATCAATGGGGAATTCATTTAAAATAGACGAGTAAAGAAAAAAATTGCAAATGTAACCTCTTGCCTTGATAGCCTTCAAAAACATCAATTTCGAACAAAAATACCCCTCAAAGGTGTCTCTTCAAGTTAACCCCATTTCTTCCCTCCAACTACTCTTTCGATTTTGGTTTCCGAGGAAGGATTTTGCTCGAAAGAAAAAAAGCTCAAAGTCTTTGTCAACTCCTTTTTCGATTCTGGTTTCAAGAGGGAGGATTTTGGTTCAAAAGACAAAAACTCAAATCCAAAGACTTTGTGACACTACCTCCTTGGGATCACGAGTGAGCATTTCTCATTATTGTAGAGTGAGACCTACCAACTATCGGAGGTGAATGAACAATTGAAATTGAAAGTAAGGGAGGGTTAACACAAAGAGAAAGTTCCAACTACTAAAATAGTATTTTTTTAAAGGAAAGCTAAGAATCAAGTAGTGGCACATGGAAATTTGCAAAATAATATTTTTGGCTGCTCAAGAAAAGACATTCGCTGTAGGCCACGTCCCATAATACAGTGCGCACCCAGCGTTAGGTGCAAAAGTAAAAGAGTAGCCATGGCGCCTCACCTGTCAAAAAGGTTTCCCTTCACGTGCGCCGCATGCAAAACAAAGAAAGACGCAAGACCTTCCCCGGCGCTTAAGCTCTCCACAAGCGCCTCGTGCAGCTCATCTTCTTCAGATCCTCTTCCTCTTCTCACTTCATTTTCCTTTTTTCACTCATGGTCGGAATCACGGAATGAAAGTTCATGTTTTCTGCAAATCAGGCCAAAATGACGTCATTTGGTCTCTCTTGGACATAAAACGACATCGTTTTGGCCTTTTCACTTTTTTTTTTAAACCTATACAAAACGACATCGCTTTTACAAGCTTTCATTTATCTAAACAACGCCGTTAACTCCACGCCCAAAACAATCGCAGCCAATCGCCGTCGTCAAAAAATTGTTCTAAAGATCCAAAACGATGTCGCCAGAATGTAAAGGACCACAAAACGACGTTGTTTTAGCCATAACCCTAAAACTCGACATCTATAGCTACATAACCCAAAAACTCGCCATTTTTAAGTACAACTTAAAACCTCGGGGTCCGTTGACAACCGTCAACCTTAAATACTTTCGTGGGATGTCGTAACCCGACACCACTACTAAAATCTAGCGTAGGCTCCTTTGTACGGGGAGCTATACCCAAGGTACAAAACCTGTCCTAACAATTAACAAATTCCATCACGCGTCCACACGCGAAGAAATAAATCGACCACTTAAATTTCTCATCAATACTCACACAAAAATACATTAACTATATACGATAGTTCAAGAGTTAATAAATTACTCTTAATTCAACATATATTAAAATGTACAATTTCTAATACATGTTATGTAAAGTTCCATCAAAGCCACAACCCGCTTTCTTTCTAACTGCGCCTCTGAGTGCCGCCTCCCGTACACTCCCTCGCAATTCGAAATAGTGATCCTTCGACAAGGTGAATAAAGCCCAAGAGTGATAATTTCCTACATGGCTACTCTCACCTAAGTGCATGTCATGGCAAAACAAACACCTCAAGAAAATACACGATCATACTCTCAACGCCTACGCCCAATCCCATGTCCCGAGTCCTCACCGACCCCTCACACACGCCGCTTCAAATGCAGGCAGAATGTCCGCCAAAATGCTTCTTTGTTCTCAAAACTTATCACAAAGATTCTGGTGAACATATCGACTACCCTCTGAGGGGTGAATAGCGCGTCGATAAACCCTCCCAACACCATTGCGCCCTTCGACGGAATCAGTTGGACAATTTCAACACAATTCTCCGGAAAATCTTCCGTCGAAATTCATTTCACAAACATTTTCATTTTTCATTTTCGTGTCACGCACTCACTCTAATATTCTGCGCCTCAACAAGATATAATGCATTATGTCAATCCTAACATATCTACGCTAATATATTTTTCATGTATATTAACATAATTAATTCACACAACCAGCGTTATTCAAATTCACATCAATAACAATCTCGGGGCAAATTAGCTCACATGGGCTAATTAACAAATACAAGCAATTCATTTTGAATCACTTAACAACATAAAAATTCACCCCAAAAATCACGTCACTATTCACATGAACAGTGAAACCCTCGGGTTGACACTGTTCACGGCCACAACAATGGGGATTTTCTCCATTCAAGATGAACACTATTTTCTTTTGTCTTTATTCTCATTAAACATTTTCATAATAATTCTCATCATGTCCCTTCCTTTCACTATTTGACACTCGCACACCCAGTCAAAGTTCATCGGAACAACAACAACAACAACAACAACAACAACAATAACAACAACAACACGCAACAAGAACAAACAACAACAACAACAATAATAACACATAACATCATCTCTAATCACGCAACATGTGTCACATGAGTACATGTAATGGTGACTTTTGTCACATCACATGTCTCACTAGTCGCTTTATCGCACCCGACACCAAGGTCTTCAAATAAAACTTGGAAATTGACCGCCTTAATTTGACGAAATTCGATACGATAGCTGATTCTCGCAAGATCATTCCAACTGAAGTCCTCGTTTCGCCATCCGAGATCTAGAAAATTTCAGCTTCAATTAAATTACTGCTTTTACCATTTTTAAAATTGAATTTTTCTGGTTTTACAATTTTTTTGCTCCAACTCCCATTTTTGCTCGCCAGTTGAACAAAAATACATCGCCAAACACCGCATAAGAGTAGAAGAATAAAATCAACCAAAATAGCCAAGAAATTTAAGAAAAAATTTTCGAAAAAGGAAAATCTCTACCTATCGTATTTCTGCTTCCTTCACTTTAAAATTTTTTTCTTCACTTTATTGATGCTTTTGGTTCATGATTAAGTTTATGTAAATGAGTAATGATTCTCATGAGTCATGACACATTTATTTTATTTTAGTAGTAAAATGACATGACTCACATGAGTCATATGACTCATTTGATTTTTTTTTTTAAATATTTTATAATATATGTCTCAATTGGTATTTTTCAATTATTATTGTGTTGTAGTTGATTTGTTTCAAAGTTGAAAGAAGGAAGAATGGATTCTAATGGCAATGAAAATGAGACTCAAGTTGGCTCTACGACTACTTGTGAAAGTGAAAGAAAAGACCTAGGATGGAAATACGCCCGGTTACCTAATGAACAAGATTTGAATGCAATTATTTGCATCTTTTATGATAAGGTAACCAAGGGAGGCATCTATAGACACTAACAACATCTTGTTGGTGGACATAGAAATGCCAACAAATGTACAAAATGCCCAGTTCATGTTAGACAAGAGATGAAAGATTATATGAATGGGAAAAAGAATCAAAATGAGCAATTGAAAATGAGAAATGAAGATTTATATGAATATTTTGAAGACATTGATGAAGAAGTTGAAAGTAGAAGAATTGCTTCTAATATTACACATGGAGGAAGTAATAGGGGTAGAGGTAGTGTGAAAAGATCTAGAGAGAAAGGGCCGATGGATCATTTTTTTCACCCCTAATGCGGAAGCGATAGTTCAAAATAGAAGTGGGAAAATGACTCAAACTACTATGAATGAGCGTTTACAAGAAGGAAGCAAGGGAAAGAGCTTGCTTTAGCTTCAAGGTGGATGGTTGATGTCGCCATTCCATTTAATGTCAGATCGTATTCAAGCCACCCATGATCGAGGCTAGCTCATTAACAGGAAAGGGGGATGAAGCGGACCAAGTATTTACGAGGTAAGGGTTACTCACCTTTACAAAGAGTCTGAGCTACAAAAGATTCCAAGAAAGGATCATGAAATGGAATGGAAAAAGAATGGATGCTCTATTATGTCTGATGGATGGACTGACAGAAAGGAAGAACTTTGGGTAAACTTTAGTGAATTATTCTGAGGGAACTATGTTCATGGAATCCATTGACGCTTCTTCAATGATTAAGATGGAGAAGATGCTTGAACTACTTGACAAGTGTGGTGGACCAAGTTGGTGAAGAAAATATAGTCTGCTATCATATAAATAATTAAGCTATAAGATGGCAAGTAATAAATACTACTCCTAGGACTTGAATAAGTAAAATTTTATTGATTTTAATATTTGAATGATGTATTTTAATTTATTATATAACATGATGTAAGGAGGATGTTGCAAAACAAGTGGCCTAATTTGTATTGGACACCATGTGCCGCACATTGCATTGACTTGAAATTGGAAAACATTGGAAAACTACCAAACATCAAGAGGACTTTAGAGAGAGCCATATCACTAAATGGCTACATTTATAACTCGCTCGTGTGGCTGCTTCAACATGATTGCATTTTATCGACAAAGGGAAACTGCTTAGGGCCCGTACATTACCGATTTACAACAAGTTTCACACATTGTCTCGCTTACATGAGCAAAAAAATAATTTGAGGAAGATGTTCACAAGTGCAGAATGGTCAAAAAGTAAATGGGTAAAGAAGCAAAAGGGCGCCTTCTTTTGGAATACTATCATATTTTTTTAAAGATTTGCCCTTGTTCGCATGTTTCGCCAGTCGATATGAAAAAAGTTCTACGTGGGATACATATACGGAGCCTACGACTGTGAAAGAAAGGAAACTATTGTGAAAGTTTTCTTGGTAATGAAGAGAAGCACAAGGAGATATTCAAATCATTGATGTGAGGTGGAGATTAAGCTCACGCCCTTTACACACAAATTGGTACTTAAACCCAAAAGTCTTCTATGATAAATCAGAGTTAGACCATGATGAAGCCATTATGAGACAATTATATAAATGCATTGAAAGAATGATAAAGGATGTTGATACATGAGAGAAAGTTGTGGACGAATTGAGTATATATATAGCGTTTAAGGAGTATTCCTGAATGGACTCATTTATTAGGAAAGGAAGACTAAAGCATCTAAGTTAGTTACTTAATTTTGTTTTTAATCTAATTTATTATATTATATTTTAGATACCAAAAAATAGGTGAATTCTTTCAGATTTCATTACTAAATCATTTTATATCTATTATCTATATTACAACTAAATGATGGACTTTATTTGGAGCTTCAACCCAAATTTGAAAAAGCTCATTTCGTGGAAAGTCCTTTAGCCTAAATATGTAGTGCATCAGTTGTGAAAGGAATTGGAGTATCTTTGAAAACGTAGCATTATGTGCTTTAAAACATTAAAAAAATATTTTAAGTTTTCAAAAAATATGAGTAATAAAGTATTTATGTGCTTATACCTTAAGTGCATCCATACAAAGAGGAGAATGGGGGATTAGAGCACTAACGCTTGAATGATTTGGTACATCAAGTATAAATTGAGCCTTGAAGAAAGATACAATGAACGTGATACCATTGACCCAATAATCTTGAAAGAAATTGATGAGAGCAATTAGTGGTTGATAGGAAGAATGGATGATGAAGATTCTCATGACCATGTAGATGCAATGTGATGATTTAATGTTTGATGACATGACTTTGACATGGGGTGATGTTTCTAGAGCAAGTGAAGCTGAGGAGCCTAGATTTGATATTAAGAGCTAGAGTGCTTCAAGCAGTTGTCATCATCAAGGGGGAATGACACAAACTCTTCAAGCTCTAGACCATGCCTTCTTTTCATTAATTAATGAAGATGAAGAAATTGATTATCAGGGGAAATGAGGAGATGAGGAAGGTTACACGATGATGATGATCATCAGTGGATGCGAGGATAAATGAGGATCGATTGTTGTAGACAAATTGGGTTATTTTAATGTAGTCAGGTTTGGATGATTTAAGAATCTGACAAGGGATATATGTTTGCATGTTGACATGTTCCTATCGACAATTTCTATGGATTTTTAGAAACTTTGCCGATGGATTTGTTAGATTTGTTGACATGTTTTATGAATTTTTATGCTTAGAGGTATTGTTTATGTAAGCTTTACGATTGGATTGATATTTTTGATGATATTTACATGATAAATGATTGTTATAATTGATTATATTTTTTAAAAATATATATGTAAAATGCAAGTTTTATATAAAGCCCACTTTAAGGGCTTACAGGCCTTAAGGCCTGTGAGACTTTACATCTTAGTGCACCTTGCGCCTTTCACAACTATGCCATGTCCTTGGAGGAGGAGAAACCTAAGGGAGTTAAGTCAAGAATCTTAAATCGGTAGCTATTTATTTTGGACATAACTATCATCAAGTGACAACTTGAAGGGGGTTAAGCCAAGATTCTTTTATCAATAACTATATTGTCCAGACTTAACTACTGTTAAGTTATAACTTGAAGGGGGTCAAATCAAGGTTCTTAAATTAATAGTTTTTTTGTTTGGACTTAACTATCGTTAAGTTATAACTTGAAGGAGGTTAAGTCAAAGTTCTTTTATTAGTAGATATTTAGTCTAGATTTAACTACTGTTAAGTTATAACTTGAAGGGGGGTAAAACCAAGGTTCTTAAATTAGTAGCTATTTTGTTTGGACTTAACTATCATTAAGTAACAACTAGATGATGGTTAAGTCAAGGTTCTTACATCAGTAGTTATTTATTCTAGACTTAACTATCGTCAAGTTACAACGTGAAGGGTTGGGATGTCTTCTATATTAATGAGTTTTAAATTGGAGGGATGTGGATGATCAAATTTAAAGAGAATCTATGAAAGGAAGAAGTTGGAATAATGAAAAGAGCTCAATCGTGGGAGGGAGGAAATGAAAAAGTTGGAGGGAAATAAAAGTGAGCTATAGGTGGTTAGAGGGGTAAACTTGTCCAAATGAAGACATTTTTATCTTTCTTTTTGGGTTTTTAACAAAAGGGTTACATTTGCAAAAAAAATTTCTCTAATTGTCCCATTTAAACGAATCCCCCTATAATAAAGAGGAATTGGTTTAAAAGGGACAAAAGTAAAAGTTATTTGCAAATCTAACCTATTACTTTTATAACCTTAAAATATACCCACTTTAGACAAAATTAACCCTCAATGTGTCTTTCCACATCAACCCCAAATTCAGCCCTTCTCTCTTGTTTTCTTCTAGCTTTTCACTCCTTCAACATTCAAACTTGGCTTCTTCCAAGATTGTTCTCGTCATTGGCGGCACTTGAACAAACTTGAATGGTATCAAGTCCAAGTTTTTAACATATTTTCTACGATATTGGATTTAACCTTTGTTAAGTTAGCATTTGAACAAACTTGAAGGGTGTCAAGTCCAGGTTTCTAACACAGTTTCTATACATGTTGGAGTTAACCACTGTTAAGTTAGCATTTGAACAAACTTGAAGGGTGTCAAGTCCAGGTTTTTAACAAAGCTTCTATACATGTTGGACTTAACCATCGTTAAGTTAGTATTTAAACAAACTTGAAGTGGATTAAGTTTAGGTTTGTGACATAATAGCTATTTAGTTTGGACTTAACCATCGTTAAGTTATATTTGAACAAACTTGAAATTGGTTAAGTCCAGGTTTGTAATAGAGTAGCTATTTAGGTTGGACTTAACCATATATTTAAACAAACTTGATATCAAATCTTGAACTTAACCATTGTAACAAAGTTGCTATTTAGTATCAAATCTAAAAGAGAACCGATGAAAGAGAAGAGCTAGAAACGTGGGAGAAAAAAAATAAGGAAAGGAAAATAGAGGGAAATGAGAGTAAGTTGTCATATGGTGGTTAGAGGGGTAAATTTGTTCAAATGATGTGTTTGTATCCTTCTTTTTTGGGTTTTAACAAAAAGGGTTAGATTTGCAATATTTTTTCCCATTTGTCCCCTTTAAATGGTTACCCCTGTAATCAATCCCCCTTCCCCTTCCACTAAAAATCATTCTAAAATCTATATTTCTTTCTGATACAAAAATAATAATTCTTGACTTTGGATGTGTTCTTTCCTTTGAATTGTTATATTTGCTTTGACACATGAAATCGGAAGAAAATCCAAACCCTAGCTGTAATCTTGAGAAAGATAAGATGGAAATGGTGGTGTTATGCATCTTCACCTATCGTCGTGTCTTCATCATGGATATTGCTGTCATTGATATGAATTCTAGATTTTTGGAGAGTAGATTACTGTTAGGGATGGGTTTATTGAAGTCGGGAAATTTTCTCTACATGTTCGGTGGTGAGTACTATGATTTTTATGAGTCTGATTATAGGCTTTTGATGTGTGAGGAAGAAATGTCTCCCTCTACAAGCGAATGTGATACAATCCCACATCGGTTCCACACAAGAGTGTGAAGTGATACTTAAGCTTGAGAGGTTCTCCCACTTATCAAGTTAGTCTTTTGGGTCAGTTCTCCGATTGGGCTTGAGGCTTTATCATTGATGCTTTCATTGAGAGCCAATATGTAGCGGGAGAGAGCTACCTGGGAAAGGGCTACCTAGAAAAGAGTTACCTGGTGCACCAAAGGTGGGTCTAGAGTGAATACTAGCCAGAGTGTGAGCCACCCAGAGTGAATGCCATATCCACCTATCGCCGGCTTCTCAAGGGGTATGGAATGATACGAGTTTGAAGAGCTGATTTCCACACACAAGAGTATGAAGTGGTAGTCAGAGCCTCCGCTTAATGCACTAGCATTTTGGTCAGCTCTCCATCAGCTTGGAGGCCTTATCATGAAAGCAAATGATAACTGGGTAGCTCACACTCTAGGTAGCAACCGGACATTTGCGGATGACATTCACTCTAGGTGGCTCACACTCTGGCTAGCATTCACTTTGGACCCACCTTTAGTGCACCTGTAGCTCTCTCCCGCTATGTACTAGCTCTCAATGAAAGCACCAAATGATAAGGCCTCAAACCCAATAAGAGATCCCAACCTAAAAGACCGACTTGATAGGTGGGAGAACCTCTGAAGTTTAAGTACCACTCCATAGTACTCTTGTGTGGAATCGATGTGGGATTGTATCATTATGCTACTATCCCTTAGTTTTTAGGGCTAGGTTATTTGAGATAGATCCGCCTCGCCTTATGTATAAGTTAGATATAACTGATCCTCAATTGGAGCCTCTCAAACTCGATTCGATGTTAGAACCAAAACTTTACGCGATTGTCGAGGAAATTGGAGGCCAAATATACATTCTTTCACGGAAATGCCTTACCCTGTCCATCAACATGCCTTTGTTTGAAGTTTGGAATCCCGAAACTGAGAAGTCGCGAGCCCTGCCAAACCCTACCTCATTTTCCCAATGTCGACATGTAAAACCTGAGTAAATTTAATCTTTTCCGAAAAAGGGCAATACGGTAAATTGCCACTACAGTACAGACTGCAGACCTAAAATTTTATAGATCTCGGATGAAGAAAGGAATTTCACCGTTGGATTCATCTCGCAAAATCTAGTTACCTAGATGAATTTCGCCTAATTCCTAGATAATCGAAATTTTCATGTTTTTCGGGGCGATGAGTATCTAGTGAATCCCAAAAAAACATTATTTTTGAGAAAATCTTGAAAATTGGGAATTAAATTGGATAAATTTCATAGAAAACAATTTAAACTTAAAATGGGATTAAATAAATTGTTTCGGGGGAAAAACGAACTCGAATAAGTCCCGGACACGAGGAGTGACGTGAGTCGCTCACTTAAACTTAAGTGAGAGGCTTGGGACGAAAGATCTCATTTTCTTTTCCTGGAAAAAAACGTGAGAGAGGGGTAGAGATGGGGGAAAGAGAGTTTCCAAGCTTTCTTTTGATGATCTAGGGAGTTCCGTTGGTTAGAATTCATAGATACAAGAACTAAAGTTCATTTCCTCAACGAGGGCTACGCGCACATATAAAAAATGAGGGATTTCACCGAAGATCCAAATGAGGAGATTTTGGGCTAGGGAGGCTTCTTACTCGTGCTACTGCGTTTCATGAGGTAGGGATTCTTCCTACTTGGTTTATTTCCAACCTTAGGGTTGTTTTAAGGTAGAATTGTTGTGTTGATGCTTTAAGGGGTTGTTTGGACTGTGTTAAAATGGCTTTAATGACAGTTTTGTGGCTCGGTTGTGGCTGGATTTGTGAATTGTTTTGTGATTGTGTGTAATATGTCCCAAAAAGTGTTTAGGGACTGTTTGGATTAAAAAAAATAATAATTTGGACTATTAAGGGGTTGTTTGGACTATGTTAAAAAGGCTTTAATGGCTGTTTTGTGGCCTAGTTGTGGCCAACTTTGTGAATTGTTTTGCGATTGTGTGTAATATGTCCCAAAAAGTGTTTAGAAATTTTTTGGATAAAAAAAATAATAATCCGGACTGTTAAGGGGTTGTTTTGACTGTGTTAAAACGACTTTAATAGATATTTTACGACCCGGTTGTGGTTGGCTTTGTAAATTGTTTTGTGATTGTGTGTAATATGTCCCAAAAAGTGTTTATGGACTGTTTGGATAAAAATAATAATAATCCGGACTAGGAAGGGCTTGTTTGGCCGGTTTTGTGGCGTTTAAGAGTAGGTTTAGGGCTGCTTGAGTAGGCCTTTTTTTATGAGCATTATATATGCCATAATTGGCCTTGAGGGTTAAAGGTGTTATTACTTGATTGGTGATAACGTGCTTGATAATTGTTGTTTGATGAAGGTTGATATGTGTATGCTTATATATTGACATTGAAATGAATGTTTGTTTTGGAAATTATATGCATGTAATATAATTGTCCATGATGCATGGCCAAGTATGGCATTCATTACATATGTTGCATGACATTAATATGCAATGGTACATCGCATTGCATATGCACAGGAACATCGTATTTCATGGGTGTGAGTGCATGGTTAAAATCAACACCGCATTTAGTGATTGATGAGTGGGTTCGGTACCGTTAGATGAAGTCCAACAGAGTCGCACGGTTGCATGAAATGGAAAACTTGTGTCGAGTAATAGCAAGAAGGGCTAGACATTCCCTTGGGTGAAACAACCAATTACTGGTTCATTATTGTAAAACCCGATAAAATTCTAATTTTTTGAAAAATGGTAAAATGGTAATTTCGGTCAAAAATCCTGAATTTTTCTAGATCTCGGATGATGAAACCGGACTTCTGGTTGGAATGGAGTCTACGTGAAATCCCCAGTGCGTGGAATTTTGTCAGAGTCGAGAACGTCGAATTTTACGTTTTTCGAGGCAACGAGGGTAGTACGGGACATTGACACATTTTGAGTGGCTGAGGAGTGTAAACGTGTCGTGTGCGAGAATTAGTCAAGCTTATGAGCTCAAGTGTGGGCCATGGGGTGGACACATGTATGATCATTTGAGTGAAAATCCCAAAGTAGGGCTAAGTGGATAAATCTAAGCTGACCCAGTGGTGGCTTGACAAGTGGCATGAGAGGACAAGTCCTCTTGATCCAAGCTCTCCCAACCGGTTTTGGGAGAAGGAAAAAGAGAGAGAAAAGCAAGGAGTGTTTTCGTAGAGAGGGAGTGTCCGCCTTCTCTCTAAATTTCCGGCGTCAGGCAGATTGAATCCGTGACTAAAGCGAAAAGTTGCTCCCTCCCGAGCCACAGCGTGGTGCAGTTTTGTGGGTTTAAACTGACCGAAAGGTAGGGGTTTTCTCCTACTTGATTTAATCTTTGGCTAAGAGCCATTCTAATGGTTAAGTGTCTTGAGAGGCACGGATAGGCGTGTTTTCGATTCAAAATATTTGAAGCCCGAATGAAGAAAATCCCTTGAGTGTTTTGGACCGTCCTGAAGCGGCCAGGTAGATTTGTATGTGTTTCTTGTGTGTGTTGCTATGTTTGAAGCATGATGTTGTGTGATGTTTGGACGCTCGAGATGAATTGCCGGATTGTATGTTAGCCCATGTGAGCTAATTTTATGTTATTGCTATAAATGAATAAAATGTGGTCAGTATGTGAATTTTGTTAACATATGTATGATTGATATATTAGCATGTGTTGTATAGAAATGACATAATACATTTCATATGCACTAGGGCACCCTAGAATAGTAGGTGTGAGTGCATGACATGAATAAAATCAGAGGGTTGTCCAAACAATGATTTCTTTTGTAAACTTATTCAAATAGAATTTTATCGGAAAGTTTTCCGAAGGATTGTGTTGGGAAATCGTCCAACAATTCACGTCGGAGAGGCCCATGGAGAGTTACCCTACAAACTCGCCTCGGAGGATTGTCTAACGTATTTATATCGGAGGGTTGCCCACAATTAAAACAAATATTTTTGTTTGGAAATGATTTTCATACATGGCATAAGCATGTGTGAGGAAGTCGGTGAGGACTTGAGGTATGGGAATTGGGCATGTAGACATTTGAGTAGGAATCATGAATTCACTTGAATGTGTGTGTTTTCCATTGCATGAGCATTTAGGTGGGGAGTAACTCATGTAAGATAATTCCACTACTGGGCATTGCTCACTTTGTTGAGGGAAAATTATTTAGTCACGAGAGTGTTAGGAATGACACCTCACTTCAGTAGCTTTGAGAAAGAGTGGAGCTTTAACGGCTTTGATTCTATATTTTTGTAAAACATGTATTAGAATGATTAATTTTGATATATGTTTGAATAAGAGTGAAATTAACTCTTGAAACTATTGTAATATAGTTGGATATATTTTGGTGAGTATGTTGTGTAGGCTAATGTGACCATTTTTACTCACGTATGGGTCTCATGATATGAGACACATAGGTTTTTCGCAGGTTGACGGTGGTCAATGGGACCCTCGGGAATGGGGCGTCACAATTACACTCAAATGGTGAAAGTCCAAAAAGTGTAAAAGGCATGCGAAGCCTGCTGTGAGACTCCAAGATCTCTTGCCCACAAAAGACACATGGTTTGAATATGAAATGATCATTTGAGGTGTAACATCCAACAAGCTTTGGTTTATAAACAAATGAATTTTGTTTAAAAAATGATCCTTAGATGTAATCCACCAATGACGGATTTGATCACACATTGGCATTGCATTGTGTGACGCGAGTCGGTAAAGACTCAGGGTTATGGTGCATGAGTGAGTTTCATCTCATTTCATAGCATGACATGTAGAATTCCTAGTTAGAATTGACATATTCTTATTTTTGGAATGTTGATGTGAATTGTCAAGTGTAAGCATTGCATGTGCACTTAGGCGGGGAGTAGTCTATGTAGGAATTACTCTACTAGGTGTGGCTCAGCCTATACGAGAAAAACATTTCAAGTGCGGGACTTGTGTCGGTGGACGGTTCTCATCCGGGGCTGCAAGGGTGAAAAAGTTGACGTGTGGCTTTTATAATTACTTTTGTAATTATTTTTATAAAATAATTTGGAAAATTTTATTTTTGGCATGTACTAATATGTAAAGAGTAGTAATTAAACTCATATGGTCTCTTTTTAATATAGTTTTACATGTTTTTATATGAATGTAGATAAATGGGCCCGGTGTAGTGAATTTTTACTCATAAATGGACCCGGTGTGGTCATTGTGTTATATTGGGCTTCGGATGGGTCATGTTATTGTATAATTGTACATGTTAGGTTTTAGATAGAGCTCCCCATACAAAAGAGACTATGTTTGATTTTTATTAAATTATGGATCCCGATGAATGGGACACACGTAGCGGTATCGGGTTACACGATATCCATAGGTTTCCGCGAGTTGATAGGTGATCAACGAACCCCCAGATTTTGGGGTGTCACAGCTTGGTATCAGAGCATAGGTGTGCGATTACCTAGGGCTTGATGGGCATGGGTTTAGACCATTGCATTCATTGTGCATTTCATGTCTTGTGCCTTAATATGCTACATGATTTTGTGCTATGTGTTGTGTAAATAATATACATGGTAAAGTGTATATGGAAAAAGAGGAACACTAGGGTTAGAAAACATAACCGGGGGGGTTTAGGAAAGAATGGCTTAGGATGATTTCGAAATGTTGAGATCTACTAATGGTTGGCACATGCGCTACTAGTTAGACAAAGAGAGAAATCTTAAAGTTTAAACTTGATTCCCATTTTTTTTGGATACTATGTAAGACTCTTTTGCTATCTAACATGTGTAGATGGCTAGTTGAGAGCAGACGCGAGGCGGTGAGGGGAGCTGACAGCCGCTACCATGACCTTTGACGATAAGCCTTCGTAGAGGCTATTGGTGCTACAATTGCTACCATTGCATAGGCGAGTGTTGTGGCGACCACTGTACGCAATTCGTGCAAGCGGAGCCCCGAGGTCAGAACGCTACAGAGGTTCAGGCATGCCATCCTCCGACCTTTAGGGAGGAGGGGACAAATGTTGTGATCATTGGTTGAACAAGTCAATAAGATCTTGGAGGCTATGGAGTCACCTCAGATGCCACTAGAGATGAGCCTAGGCTTGCATTTCAACTGAAGGCGAATCGAGAGTATGGTGGGATTGGGTCAGCCTCAGGAACTTGGGGTGATGACAGTAAGGATGCGTGAGCTCTTCGTAGGCAAATACTTTTGAAATGCGTTGGAGCATGCAAAAGCTTGGGGAGTTCCTAGAACTGAAACGGGAGCTGATGACATGTAGAATACGTGGCTCAGTTCATAGGATTGGCAAGCTGGCCGATGATTATGTGGCCATAGATGTGTGACGTGGATTTAAGGATGGTATGGTGTCGTTCGGGGTAAAATTGTGGGACTTCTCCTATAAGACTTGGACTCGATGGTTAAGACAACTATGACCATTGAGAAGGAGGTGGACGACACACAGAGCATCCGGGATTCAGGTGTTAAGGATAAGAGGAAGGAGAGTCAACCTCCTTCTTCTAGCTCAGGGAAGAAATAGAGGACTTCTACTCGCAAAAGGTTTGAGGCAGTCGTGACATCGGGGCGAGGCAGTCGGTAAATCCCAGATGAAACATAAGACCTATCAGTCAAAATGAGAGAGACATGTTTCTATTACCACTAGCCCAGACATGTGAGGCCGAGATTGTCCTCGGTAGGGATCACACAGGTTATGGGACCTTGTTGTGGCCTTGAGCAGGGGTTGTGACAGTCGACGTGAAAGACTCGTGGATGTCGGGTAGCCTTGACAAACACCACGTGTCCTCTTTTCGGGACCGTGATTTAGCAGTAGACGTAGTCTCCTTTGTGCGGGGGAGCTCTGCAAATACAACACAGTGATATGGCCCGATATTATCTGATGACACTCAGATTACATTATGAGTGAAAGTGGCATAGCTGGAGCTCAACCATCCACCTTTACAAAATATACATGACTAATTACCATAGTCTCAAAGAATTTAATTACAACACTCTTACAAATATTACAAATTAGTCCAAGTTGTTCCAAAAGTATTTTGCAATTCTTTTTACACAAATACAAGCTAGAACTAGTTTGTTCCTAAACTATTACAAAAATTAATTACAAATACAACCCGACTTTCTTCATAACTACGACCTCAGTGGCTTGCAGATCCGCTGCATACTCTTTATGCTGAGAAAGGGGGTCCCACGACGAGGTGAGCAACACCCAGTAGAGAATAACTCCTACAAGGGCTACTCTCCACCTAAGTGCACATGCAATGCCATAATTGTTGGGCATGGTGCCCTAAAAGCATGTAATTTGTACTGCTTCATGAAAACAATTTTCTATATTTGATTCTTTATACATGTGTTGTATAATTTAGTAAATATCATAAAATCCCAAATTTATTAATGTAACTATAATCTTAGTATATAACGATTTATATATGAGATGATCGAATTATAGATAATAAACTAAATTATTAAAGTAAATAAATCAAATAAAGATCTTTGATCTATAATACTACTAGTGCGATTCATGAACATTAAGAATAAATAATCTTGATACGGATTACGTGTAGTGACATTACAATAAGGGAGTGCTTTATGTAATCTGATTACATAGGACATGACCAAACATGGATTAAACTCTTAAATAATATCTGGGTACAATTAAGAGTTTTAAGCGGGTGTCGCTAGATAATCCTTATGCGAATTGATCTTAATCTTGAGTAGCCATGGACTCCTGTCTATTTCAATAGGGTCTTTTGATTCATAGGTTACGGTATGTCCTAAGACAGACCCAATACTTATGTCTTGGAGGCCCATTGAGATAGGTGGTTGGGAACATGTCCAACAGATATGGAATCCAAACCCTTCTTGAGGGAAGTCGGATGGTGGTTCCCTTAAGTGTTAGTGCAGGCGAAGCAGTTGGCGCTCTCAGTATAGTTCTCAGTGTGTCGCTAGTGAATTAATGGAACTTAAGGATAAAGGTATCACTAGAGGTAAAATGGTAATTTCACTAGCTCACAATGATGGACCAATTTTGGAGGATGGTGTATGTAATGATCATATCGATGGGCGCGGTATCACTCGTAAATTATTCTGTATTACAAGAGTTAAGTTTGATTTTTGGTGAATATCTGGAACTAATAAATTAGATTAATTGATTAAAGAGTTCCAATTAGTTATCAAATTTATTGGAGCTTGGAATTATAGGTCTATAGGTCCTCGACCGCCTCGTAAACCTTTGTGCAGTCAGTCAACAGAAACAAATCTCTTGGAGGGCATAGTTTGTAAAAGAAATTGTTTCATAACAACTATATTGGTGTGGATAATAATGTTGATAGGTAATTAATAGTAATTACTATATGGATGAAGCAGTTAATTTGAAAATTAATAACATTAATAATTTATTGAATTGAGTAGTGTAAATGAGTACTATATTGATGAAACGGTTAATTTGAGAAATTAATCATATTTATTTTTGGTCACTTAATTTGAATTAATTTTAATTCAATATTTAAATATGACACATGATCCAATGGTTGAGATTAATTCAAGGCATATTATCAATAGAGGCAAAACCCTAGGCTTCAAGGGGTGATAAAAAATTAGAGAAAAAAAAAGAGAGAAAGAGTTTCACTTTTTTTTTTTTGCCTTCATCTAATTCTCTTGATCTCATGTGTTGGCTCTCAGGATTCTAAAAACAAAACAGCTTTGTTAATACCATGCATACCACGTACCTGTAGTGAAGAGAGCGACTTGGAAGATCGTCAAAACGGAAAAATAAAATAAAATAAATAAAATAAAATAAATAAAAATAAAATAAAATAAAAAGGATCTTAAGTTGTCAACTACTTACTTTTGAAAATCTTGCCCAATTTGATTTAGGTGAATTCTGCTATTGTTTGTTGATTAGTATGCATGTACCATATGTAGACCCTCAATTTTTCCCCTCAACACTTGCATTATCCTATGGGTGTCACGCTCACCCATCGTTCTCATATAACACCATTAGGGCCCTTTTAGGCTTAGTTTGTCTCTGAGCCTCGGGCGAAACTGTATGTGGTCCGTTGAGTCGTGGATTCACTTTATAGTGTCGTCGTGGCTTATTTTTTTTTAGTTATTGGCATCGTCTTTATGCAAGGCAAGTGGGGCCACCGAGGTTTTAGCTCAAATCAAAGTTTATTAGAGTATGTCAAATTTGGAGCACTTGATCTTGTTTCGATCGTATCTCCCTTGTCCGGACTCAGAATCGTTCCTTTATTTGTTTGTTGAATTCATATATCAGTTCTGTAAGACGATGATAATTTGATAATTATCAAAATGATCTTAATATATAACTTATTCTGAGCTGCCTCCTACCTTTCGTCTCTCTCTGTCAGACGGAATGGTGCACCGTTTTTTTGGTCTCCATATTCTTCAGGAGCATTTTTAAAATTTCGTAATTTTCCTCAGCGGCTCGGCCGGTTATCTAGTTCAACCGGTTAGTCGGGCCAACGTAATAACACACCTTTTTGTGATTTTGGAGCCCAAATCCTATATGGTTCGGGCCCATAAGCTTCAGCTTGACCATGGGCAGTATTGTGGGTCCATTTTGGGCCTTGGCTTAAGTTACATGCAGCCCACCATGAATCCATGTGGATACTTGAACAGTGAAGCATTGAAGCAAGATATTCAGCTTGCATGGGGAAATGAGGAGGGGAGTTAATGGGAGGCTGGTCGGGGCCCGATTGGGCTCTTTCAAAGCTTAAGGTGGAGAAAACACCGGAGTAGGCTCGGGGCGAGGTGGGAATCGGTACAAAAGGAAAGATCAAAGTGGAAGGACCTTTGGAGGGCACTTTTAGAACTCGGGCCGCACATTTGTGATTTTCTCGGATGTAACTTGGTTTCATTTATGCGTTTTGTGGAAGAGGTAAAAATAGACCACAGCTCCATTATATTCTTTAAAGGAGGGACATTAGGCTAAATTTGAGGTTTCCTCAACCATTTGAACTAGTTTTCACTTCATCACGTGAAATAGTTCTTGATTTCTCTTTGGGTAGTCTTGGTTTTAGAGAACAATGGTTTGTTTTTGGTTGGTTCTGTCACTCATAGAGCTGAGAATCGATCCATAGTTTGTTTTGTTAGATTCTTGACTCTTTGAGGAAGGTTTTAGAAAAATTTTGAGAGCCCCACTCTCAGCCAAATTGATGGTTGGAAAACCAGATTAGCCGTTCATTAGTCGATTTCTTTGAAACAACAGTTTGGGTCTTTGGCGCCGTTTGTGTCGGTTTTTAGTCATTCGGAGTTGGTTTTCTACTTGGTTTATTTATTTGGATTCCTGACTCTTTGAGGAAGGTTCTGACAAATTTTGAGAGCCTCTCTCAAGCCAGAATTTGAACAGGTTGGAGACAGTGGCGATTCCTTAAAGTCGGTTGCTGAAATAGAAGTTTGGGTCTTTGGCGCCGTTTGTGTCGGTTCTCAGTCATTCGGAGTTGGTTTTCTACTTGGTTTGTTTTTTTTTGATTTTGGACTCTTTGAAGAAGGTTCTGAAAAATTTTGAAACCTCTCTCAGCAGAAATTTGTTGGTTGGGAAGCAGTTATCACACAGGTTCATAGGAATTGATTCTTTGGCTCTTGATTTGGGTCTTTAGCGCCGTTTGTGTCGGTTCTCGGTCATTCGAGTTGGTTTCTATAGTTTGTTTTTGGATTCGACTCTTTGAGGAGGTTCTAAAATTTTAAAACCTCTCAGCGGATATCTTTGGTGGGAAACCGGTGCGGGTTCACTTGAATTGATTTCTTTGGCTCAACAGTTTAGATCTTTGGCGCCGTTTGTGTCGGTTTGAGTCATTCGGATTGGTTTTCTACTTGGTTTGTTTTTTGGATTTGCTCTTTGAAGGATTCGACAAATTTGAGAGTCTCTCTCAGCGGGATGAACTGGTTGGGAAGCAGTTAGCTGGTTCATTGGTCGATTTCTTTGAAAACGACGGTTTGGGTCTTTGGCCCGTTTGTGTCGGTTTCAGTCATTCGAGAAGTTGGTTTTTCTACTTGGTTTTGTTTTGGATTCCTGACTCTATGAGAATTTTCTAACAAAGTTTCAGAATTTTCTCCAATCGTTGGACTTGTTGTGAGAACCGATTCAACTGGGTTTATGCCGAGACATCTCATGGAAGCGACCCTATTTTAGCATGTTTAGGTCAGAATCTATTATGGCATGCTCTTAGTTGCCCCAAGGAACCTGTAGGCTGACTTTAGGGTTTGAGTTCAGTTTCGGTTTGAACAAAGTGGGGTAGTGGGCAATGTGGGATTTGTAAGTATGATTTGGTTTGTAGGATTTTAAAGGGAATGTGTGCTAAAATGTGAAACCACTTACCTCTTTATTTTACTTCCTTTCTTTGGTATGGGATCGATATTTGGTTTTAAATGCATGATGTATGATGTACTATTTGCCCTACCTATTCTGTAACGTATGGCTAGGGACCGAGTACATGCTTAGGCGTTGGTATTCTGTTTTCATATGCGTTACATGGTGTTTGGATTTTGACATTTGTGATGCATTTGAGCCTTTTGGTGACCTCTTATGCGCTTGGCTAGGGACCACAGGTATGTGCTTTAATGTTGGGTAATGAATTTCACATGGATGCTTTGTGTTTTGGGTGTCATACATGCTTGTTATGTTTGTTGGCTAACCTTTGATGTAGCGCTTGGCCAGAGACTACAGGTACGCACCATTTGCCTTTTTGTTGAGTGTTCTTAAGCATGTTAGATACCAATTAGGTTGGTCTGATCCAAGTTGTATGTTTAGCCTAGGAGACTATCGATCTTTGGCCATATGCTCCATACCCAATTCACTAGTAGAGAGGGGATTAGAACTTTGGGGTGCTACCTCATATGAGGTACCTTCCCAGATAAATAACACGATCTCGGACGAAATACAGTTTTAACAGGTAGCTTTTAATCTTTTGGAGTCATCGGGGTTTTTGTTCTTACTTGGTTTCCCCTTTATAAAATAACAGCAAAAAGTAAGTGGCGACTCCAAGAAAAAGCTGTCCTCCTCGAGGGCAATTTTCACAAATTGAAAATCAGCCCACACTTTCCTTCCATTTCGCGAGTCGCGCCGGCCCGTGGATCGGGTAGGGTCCCTGAGTGCGACTCCATTGGGGACAAACCGAATCTCACGTGGTTTTCATAAGGATCAAGCAGACTTGAGTTGGGTATATTGGGCATGGTTCATTAACCCGATAGACTCTTGAGCTACCTGAATGACGTGATCGCTTACTTGGTTGTGCCCACTTCCATATGGTTTGTTTGTGCTTGTGTGTTCACACCGTTGGATTCAGCGTGCTTGCTTCATGATTTGATTTAATTTTCAACTATATGTTTCTGATTGGCATAGATGGATTTGGATTTGTGTGTATGATACAGTGATGGGGCTTGGTCTTTATTACATGACCGATTCTTTCATGACCACCCTCTCTCTTGCATGGCCCCAGCAGTTGTTTGTGTTTATGGGGCATGTGTGTATCCCCTTACTTCTGAATCACTAATCTTGGTCGGCCATTCCTCGTGGATTGCTTATGTTGCTTGGGAGTTATTGTTTGCCTCGACGAGCTTGGGGTTGGAATAAGTCTAGCATAAGGGCTATATTGATGTATGGGAGCACTATGGAGATGACGGATGTTCGAGCAATGAAGACTGTGTAACAAGGCTAGATTTCGTGGACTCCCATACAGCGTGACGGTGTCACTTTGATTGTTGATTAGGATCTCGGGTTGTGTATCCTTGGGTATGGTCATATAGCCTTTTAGGACTTGCCTGCTACTCTTTGTTAGCTTCTCGACCATCACCCCCCTAAAGGTATTGCCATCTTCGAGAATCAAGCTCACACTTTTATTGGAGCCATTAGCAAATTAGTGTGTTATGTTAACATCACATGTCACCATTCCTGGGGGAGGATTTTTAATAAGGATTGCATAACAGATTGATTTCCTGATTGATAGTCACGGATCGACATGCCTCTTTACTTCTTCCGCACTATTAATAAGAGCCACCTGCTCCCGAGCTTGGTTTCTATCGCAGGCAGATTTGTTAGAGATTCGGGACCAATAATACCAAATAGAACGTACATCAAATCATAGAGATATGGATTCCCCAAGATGCTAACACGCACTACCTAGCTAAGATTATCGATACCATGGCATTCTCCTGATGCTATATCAGACCGACAGAGGATTGATGGGCATCAGGCCCAACCATTACCAATTTCGGGGAGCACCCCGCATGACTCTACCCCACCTACATCACCACCACCATCATCTGGACCCAATGTACAGCAGGACTATACAGTTCCACCTCCACCACCCCCACCATTATCTCGGACCCATCGTGATAGCAGACTATACAAATTCCACTCTCCACCACCACCACCAGTTCAATCAGCCTGCAGGTTGGAGCTTTTGTTCTACATGGTTATACCGAGACCATGCCACATTCTATCAGGACTCCCGCACCCGATTATTGATGACACTGGGGTTCAGACGATAGGATAGAGCAGAGGATCAGGGTCTCGCATGCTCTTCGATGGAGTTATAGGTCGGGACCTGATATGATGATCTTCCAGCAAGTAAATTTTACTACTGAAAGCCCCCTTACGTCGACATCGAGAGGTACACTAGACAAGGTGCCCCGCATTCACTCATGCCTGTAATAACGTTGTTATAAAAGTGCACAGATTGATGAGGCAATAGCATGATCATGCTTTTTCTTGTCGGTGCAGTCAACATTGGTTTGCATCATCGACCCCTTCTCGATACGCAGATAATGGGGTTGATTTTGGGGACAAGAGCTTATCTACGCATTCTTTTAATAATCAGAGCGGACGATCCCTGAGAGAGTTGCAGGCCCTCAAAGTGCAGGCCTGATGAGTCAATCACTACTATCTCCGATGGAGGGAGAAGATACAGCTACATTATGATAGACCCTCGTAGAGCGACGTATCGCTGATGATTATGCGTAGCTCTCAAATTTCACTTTGCTAGGCATCTCATGGGTTTCCCACAGATAGATTTTGGATCATTGGTTTAGGCCCTTTATGGCATTGAGGAGGGCATATCAAGAGGATTTTGAGAAAGATGGTTGAGACTTCTAGGGATTGGTCAGAGAAGCTCCCTTTCGCTTTGTGGGCTTATCGCACATCTTTTCGTACCTCAAACCGCACCTACTCTTTGGTATATGGCATGGAGGCGTGTCGTCATGAATTGAGATAGGATCCTTTGAGAGTAGCATTAGAGCATCAGATATCTAAGACTGAGTGGGCTTAGTCCTATTATGATAAGCTCACCAGACAGAGATCAGGGCAACAAATCATGTTCAGTTTATCGCAGGAAAAATGACCCATTTGGAAAGGGTCAAGCCTGTGAAGCTCAAAAGGCAACTAGTCTTGAAGGTCCTCGTGGGATTGATTAAGGACCCTAGAGGTAAGTTTAGACCGAATTGAGTGCCGCCTTACGTCATCCGAGATCCGACTCAAGAGGGAGCAAATTCTCGGCTGATAGACTCGACTAAATCGCCTCACGTCGCCAATGTGGACTGCCTAAAGAAGTTTACGCGTGAGACGCTGGGTCGTGCTGATGGGTGGCCATTACTTTGAGTAGCCATATTCCCTATTACACACCCACATGATTAGATGTGATCCTATTGCTAGCCCTTTCGAGCCTCACTGGTTTATTATGGCCTATTCTTTCATTCAAATTTCTGCATACTTTTTCTCGACTGGCCGGGGCCTGCCCTCGTGCACTTTCATTTATTATTTGGATATGTGAGCATTATGAGCATTTTGTGACATTCTTCGTTTGTTCTTCTCGCATCATTACTTGTTTCTTTTCTTCCATTTTGTACTACATCTATTCGCCTTTGACTCTAGTTTCAATCATCTCATTCGTTTCACTTTTTATCTCCTTTATGATAATGACGTGCTCTCATCCCAGAGAGCTACACAACAGTTTGTCACACCTTTCGCTCCGCCTATGGTTTTAGATATGGGATTCTTAGGTTGAGAGGACCATTTAGGCTTGGAGGTTTGAGGTTCTTTCGGTTGGATTGTGTTAGTATGGCATTCGACCTACTTTGGTGGTTCGACGCAAAAAAAAAAAAAAAAGTGTGTTTGTTTGATATTCGTTACTCATTTAGGTTTGAGAGATTTATTATTCCTTTGAGGGTTGAGTGAAAGCATTGTACGATCTTTCTCCATGGATTTGGTTAATACATTAGGAATGAGGTTTGGGTTGCTTCGCACTAGGTCCCTGGATCATTACCTGCATCACCACTCCCATCTTATAGTGCGACTGCTTCGACTTGACGCTCCCGTGACGAAAGTTGTTCGCCTGTCACACATTGCCACATTTGTATCCCAATCTTTGTTTCTCTTCCTTTTTTGCTTTATCCATTCACCATTTTTCTTATCCATTTCACTTTCTTTCTACTTTATCGATCGCCGCCTCGCTTCTAAGCCGAGTGTGTCCTTTTGCGCACTTCACTTGTCATTTCACATTGTTCATTCTGATGTTGTCGAGTCACCTTGCTCACATGATCCTTTGATATTGACATTCCGCGTACAGGGGTTTGGCAAGATTTATTGCATTGGGCCTGCTTCATCATGTCATTCACCTTTCATCCCTAGCCTTACATTACTATTCGAGTCGTAAGACCACCGAGACCATGAGATCTCGCGGTTTGCTTCAAGCATTTTATACTTTACGTGCTCTCGTTTACTCGATTGAGTACGGATGTTGACAGTCTCTGCTTCGAGTATCGAGGGTCACATATTGCTTCATTCAGTTTGTTTACTCAAATCCATGATTAGATACAGAAGGATATAGAATCGGGGCCATTTGATAATATCTAGCTTTATTGATGTTTTGACACATTCACACTGGGCATATCTCCATCTTTTCAAAAGTTGGCTTCGCCTACGCATGTACACCGGCAAATTTCATTTCAGCTTAGAGATGTTTTGGCATCAAAGTTTGAGTATGCTCTACATGCAACCTGGGTTACTTCATACAGCATAGTTCTTCTAAGGGCCTAGGTAAGATTTGCTCATATTCGCCAACTCAATAGTAAAACACTCAAGCACACGCACATATGTTGTCTTGTTCGCTTGTTCGCATAATTGGGTCTCGTGAATTTATTTCGTAGTTTTATCGAGGTCTTGCACACTGATGCACACCGGGCATACCCTATATCGCTTACAGGGATATCGATGTTGTGAAATAAAATGGATGATTTTTCATGAATGAATGATTGTGATGTTTAACTCCTTCCGACTTTGACCGCATGTGCGCTATGGATTTTGATATGGCATTGATAATTCTAGACTCGCATAACCCCTTTTCTTTCACATGTGGTCACATTTTGTGGATTGTCCTACAGGCGCATTCCTCTTTTCCATCTTGTTAGTGTGTTTGTGTTTTTCGCTGGCGCCATTTTATCGCTGACTTTCTGACGTCACACACTAGGGCATACCCTTTGTCATCAAGGTCAAGATCTCAACTAAGCATCCTAAGTCTCCCATTATGCTCTAGGTTTCGTTTAGGTCATCCCCATCTCGGGCTTTAGTTCGTTTAGAGCCTTAGTTTCGCATCCCCTATCCCTCTTTAATTTCCAGGGTCTCTCCAAGACTTCGCCCGGATTCTACCCTCTTCTCCGATCCTCTCCCTGATCACTCGACCTTTTCAAGACTCACCCTGATCCCACATTTCTGTGACTACCCCATGCACTACTTCCACTCGCCCCAATCCTACCTTTCCAATACTCACCCTATTGTTACCTTCCCAGACCCACGATTTCTACCTTCCTAAGATCACCCAAATTTTACCTTCGATGACTGGGCCTGATCACTCCATTTTCATCATAGGATCCTACCTTTTCCTGAGACTCAACCCGGATTCTACCATTTCCTAAGATTTGCTCTGATCCCACTCCATCCCAGACTCACCCTGATTCCCCCATTTCCCAGACGGTCCTAGATCCTACCTTTCTAGTACTCGCCCAAATCTCTACCTTCCCTGCACTCATTCCTGATCCACCTCTCGGCACTCACCCTGATCCCCCATTTTCTGTATCACTGGATCCACCTTCCCACTCACCCGATTTTAATTCCTCTTCGATACTTGCTTGATCCTACCTTTCCCAGATCTCACCCGGATTTTACCTTCTCCGATACTCGCTCGGATCCCACCTTCCCGGTACTCGGATCCCACTCTAGCACTCGCCCGACTTCTACCTTCCCTAAGACTCACCCCGATCCCACCTTTCCGTACTCACCTGATCCCACCTTCCTGCATCGCCAGATCCTACATTTTCCCAGACTCACCCTGGGATTTTACCTTCCTGCAGACTCACCCGCATTCTACCTTTCTGTGATCACTCGGGATTTCTATTTTCCAGAACTTGCCTTGATTCTACTCCTTTTCCAGACTCGCCCCTGATTCTACCTTCTTCCGACACTCGTGATTCTACCTTTTCCGATACTCACTCGGATCCAACCTTTTCCGATACTTGCCTAGACCCTTCTCTAGAGCTTGCCCGGATTTCCTCACCTTCTCCAACATCGCTCCCAGATTTCATTATCTTTTCTGGTATTGTGCCCGGATCACTCATCTTCCCAGGCATTGTACCTGGTTTTCTTTAAGTCCTTCAATTGAATCAACTCTGTTCCGTTAACCTTCAGTACTAGGTAAGGGGACAAAATTGTTGGTCATCTGGGTTCTTCACTAGAATTCATTTCACTCTTGCATCGCTTGCACTTCGCACCCACGAGATTCACTGCTCATTCACTCCCATCAAGAGGGGCATATTTGTGTAATTCTCAATTTTTTCCCTCAACACTTGTATTTATCCTATGGGTGTCACGCCCACCCATCGCTCTTCTCATATAACACCATTAAAATTTCTTTTTAGCTTTTGGCTTGGCTCCCGAGCCCCTGCAGGCTTGTATGTGGTCCATTGAAAGTGCGTATGTAGTCTACTTTATAATGTCATCATGGCTTATTTTTTTAGTTATTGGCATCGTGCTATAGGAAGCAAGTGGGGCCCACCCGAGGTTTTAGCTCAATCAAAGTTTATTAGAGTATGTCAAATTTGGAGCACTTGATCTGCTTCGATCGTGATCTCCTCGTCCCACTCAGAATCATTCACTGTTTGTTTTGTTGGATTCCTTATTAGCCAAGGAGGTTTCTGTTAAAAATTCATAATTTTTTTCAACCGTTTGACCAATCGGTTTGACTAGTTCATCAAGGCAGTACGTATACAACACTGTTTTTTTTTTTGGGTGATTTTGGTGAGCACTCCTCCTTGTTTCGATCATATCTCCCCATCCGTAATTTTGGAATGGTGCAACGTTGGTTGCTCTCCTTATTCTTCAGGGAAAATGGTAAAAATTTACATATTTCAACCCGCCCGATCGGGTTGGCATCTAGTTCAACCGGTTAGCTCCGCCGTATGCGGAGACCATGTGATTGGAGCCCAAACCCATATGGTTCGGGCCCATAAGTCATAAATGACCATGGGCAGTATTGTGGGTCCATTTTGGGTCTTGGCTACATGCAGTCACCATGAATCCATGTGTGGATATTTATGGTGAAGCAAGCTCAAACTACAGAGATGATTAGCTTAAATGGAAAACAGAGTGGGAGCAATAGTGGTTATCCCAGACCATCGGCCTTCAAAGCTTCAGTGGAAAGACCAGGTAGGCTCAGAGGCTGAGGTGGGAATAGGTACAAAAGGAGAGAAAGATCAAAGTGGAAGGGACCTTGAGGGCACTTTTCCTCGCCTCACTCACATTTTATCGACATTCTTCTGTTAGCTTGGTTTTTCACTCTGCTTCCTTTCTGCATGGATCCAATATTCGGGTTTTAAATGCATGATAAGATATACTATTTGCCCTACCTATTCTCGTTGTGCATGGTAATTTCAGCACATGCTGCGCTGGCCGGGTATTCACATGCGCATATTAATGGTGTTCGATTACATTTGTGACATTTGTTTCGACCGATCTCATGCAATATTGCTGGTGGACCACGTGGATTTGCTTTTGTCGTCGTAATGAATTTCACATGGATGCTTTGTGTTTAAAGTGTCATACATGCTTGCGTTTGTCAGGCTAACCTTGATGTAGCGCTACGTAGACTACGTGCACGTGCTACATTTGCCTTTTGTTGAGTGTTCTTAAGCATGTTAGATACCAATTAGGTCAGTCTCATCCAGTTGTATGTTTAGCCTAGAGATCATCCTACCTTGACCCCATATGATCCCATATACCCACCAGTAGAGACCGAGTTCGCCTATGCGCGCATACCATATGAGGTACCTTCTCGATAAGTAACCTGATCCCCGGACCCAGAATCTAGTTTTCGCAGACCGCTTTTTCCATACTAGAGTCATCTGTGCTGCTCTTACTCGTTTCCCCTTTATAAAATAACAACAAAAAATAAGTGGCGACTCCAAAGAAAAATTGTCCTCCTCGAGGACGGATTTTCTAAAATTCGAAAATCAACCAACATTTTCCTTCCATTTAAAAGCGAGTCGCACCGGCTCGTGGATCGGGTAGGGTCCACACCATAGGATCGTAAAAAGAGTTTTTATTAATTTTTAAAATTTATTGGACCATAATCTTCCACTGCAAACTTTGTTTTGAACTTTAAAAACCTACAATAATCACATCATATCACATTCCACATAGAATATGCAATCCTACCATGGAATCCTACCATGGAATACTACATGTCATGAATGAGATGAGACTTATCATGCCCTATGTCCCGAGTCTTAACCGACTCCCTCACACATGCATATGCCAAATGTGAAAAAAACCGTCATTGATGTTTAATCCAATGACCCTTTTTCCAAAACAAAATCTTTTTTGCTTTATAAATCAAAACCCATTGGATAAACCTCCAATGTTCACGACATAAAATCCCTTGTGTTATGCATTTGTGGATTCATGGATTTTCTGCTTTCACCGTGAGGATGCACTCCTTCCCAACATTTTAATGGGGCTTTCACCAATCGATGATCATGTCTAACTCGCAACTACTGGTTTTTCACCCGAGGGGGTATTCTATCCTTCTTGCAGCCTAACACACGTATTTTTCATGCTATGCAACCAAGAGACTCATTTTGGATGTTGTCCCATTACCGAGCTCACTACCCATTCATCAAGAATGTTGAATGATTATAACCATGCACACACACCCAACAAAATGCGGTGTCCTCATGCATATGAAATACAATTATGCCATTCCATGCCTATACCTTGTCATATATGTGATGAGTGTTATATGGACATTTTAAACCATGCATAATCACGCACTGACCACAACCATATCAATTAACATACAATTTCCAAATAAACCACATAATATATGTCAACATATTATACACACATATATTGACATCTACAAGTCATCACCAATCAAGCAGTGACTTACCTTATACCTTAGGCTTAATTGTGACACCATGTTCACAAATAGCCTACAACCAAGCCATGCAATGTTCTTGTTCATACACAAACACATCACAAGCCAAACCTTTAGAACACACAATTTGACTTCAACACAATTTCAACCAAGTATATCACTCAATTCAAGCAATGATATACTACAATCATATACCAATTGTGGCAAAAATCTGGACACAAATCATTAAACAACCTAAGCTGTAATAGTCCAAAAAAATGGACCATAACTTAAGTTATAGAGGTCCGATTTGGGCGATTCAAAAGCCTAACATCAAGGTCTTAGATAGAGCTACAAGTTCCTTGAAGGATACTAGTATAAATTCTCACTTTTTCCCAGCCGAAAATCAGCCTAAAATCCGACAGGTTCGGCCAACAAGGTAAACGTGGCGCCTCGAAACGGACCATAAATTGGGCTATAGATGTCCAATTTGAGTGATTCAAAAGCCTAACATCAAGTTCTCAGATATGGCTACAATTTCCTCGGGCGATATTAGTCCAAATTTTTCAAACCCAAAATCAGCCTCAAAACTGGGATCATATATAGGGTCATAATTGTGGCACTATTCCCATAACCTATTATTTTGCCAAACAACCCTTAGTGGCACAAAATCAACCACAAAATATCTACAGAATGAAACCAAAGAAGAATTATCTGTCCCCCAACTGAGAAGAAACTCTAGGAAGTTACTTGGACACTTCCTAAACCCGAAACTTTTGATTTCCCTACCTCCTCGCTTGAATCCAGCTATCTCTATGTTTTCTGTACCACCAAGATAAATTTCTCTCGTGAGTAGATGAACTGCTTCTTGACCTAAGGAACTCCGTCGATCGAAGAGAGAAGTTTGAATTTTTCTTTTTCTTTTTTTTCTCTCCCTCTCTCTCTAGTTCGAACCAAAAAGAAAGAAATGATTTTTTTTCCCTTCATTTCACCTTTTTAACATATTTTTAAGTTTTAAATGCTTGGCCCACGTCGCGCCACGTGTCAAGACTTGTTCGGACCCGTTTCTGCCTCGAAACGATTTATTTCGTCCTGGTTTAAGTTCAAATTATTTTAAAATGAAATTTACTTAAATTATTTTCCAACTTTTGAAAAATTCGCCCAAAATCTGTTGGGGGTCATTGAACACCCGCCCTTTGCCTCGGAAAACGGAAAATTCGATCGCCTCTTTAATTCGACTTAAAATTTTCGGTAACTAGATTTCACAAGATGAATCAAACGCGTCTGCTTTCATCATTCAGATTCGTAAAATTCTCAAGCTTCCCGAACCATTTGGCAATTTTATCATTTACCATTTTCCGAAAAATTAAAATTTTTTTCGTGTTTTACACCACCTCGCCATCGTGGTCACAAACAAAAGAAGGGCAGGTATATACTCCTTCCCCGCATCAAGCTCACCCTCCTTCTTCTCACCCACCATAAAATGTGACAACTACTAGTCCCACAGGTAGCATAGGCCCCTACTACTTCACACCAGGCCGATGGGCCAAGGCATGGCCCAGGCTCGAGCCGTCACAAGCTGGGGACTTTAGGGGCGTAGGCACCCCTTTTGATCCGACCCACCGGGCGGGTCCGACCGCGATCCCGATGATCTGATACCACTGGGCAGCACCCCAGCCACCCGTCATCCAACGCCAGGTCCTGAATTGTGAAACCGAGGTGACACCCGCTTCAAGCCATGCCACTCAAATCCATTTATCAAATACATTTATTAACATAAGCTGCTTACTCACCTTTATGAGCGATTTTAATTAAAAGCCTCACAAACATTTACAAATTCAATGCAATTCTTTTACAAAATATGCACGAATCCCAAAATGACATTTTATACCGCTACAACATAATATCCAAAAATCATATTAAGATATAGGCACAAAAAATACTGGAGTCAACTTTTGTTACAAACAATGTCATGCTAAAAAAAATAGTGAGGAGGCATGTGACGGAGCACATAACGAACTTTCTCCGAACACTCCTGAGCCTCGACTTTGGGTCCGCTTTCAATCTCGTCTATCACTCTAGACTACAAGATTGATAAAAACAATACACTAAGCATGTCATACAATACATATAAACTTATTTCATATGCAAGCACCACGGCGGTCTATTGATCATTCCAACATACACTCATACGGACAAATCATTATAACCAAATCATGCATTTCGAATGCTCTTTTCATTTCAATTTGCAATCATGCTTTTCAATTCTAATATCAATCTCAAGTCATCTCCATTTACGCTCTTAATCCATTTTAACTGCTGTTTTAGTACGCAGATACCAAAATTCACCTGATGACGCCCATCGGTCAGTTTATAAAAAGCATTATTTGATAATACGTCGGTCCCCGCCAAGTTGTTTCACTCGCATAATCGTAATTTGAATATCACACCGATATTAATTTGCTGCTGTCAATCGCACTGACATTATCACGCATTTGAATCGCAAGATCGCTGCATTCAGACCTACGTATGCTCAATCTATCTTACGCAATCAACGTTACATTATATTAAGACGTCAAAACTTACAGCACAATACAAAGAGTAATATAAAGATTTTAGTATAAAAATGGTCATTTTCTACTATTCACACCACATGCAAACACAATCTATTGCCTCAAATTAATTAAAACAAATCAATATGTTTTTCTTATACATTTAGGAACAAACATTTCTCAAATCTTGAAATGAGAATAGGAGAAGGTAGAACAAACCAATCCATTCTTTCGCCTTGCTCTTCAATCTCTGGCCCAGTTAGTGATCCTCACCTACCCTAAAGAAATCACACACACATCACATTTAGTAAACTATCACTACTCACACTTAACGAATATCGCTGAGGCGACGAGGTACGATACATTTTTCATTTAGTTTTATCCTTATTTGAACCCCCATTAATCATTTATTAGGGTTCCTATACTATTGCAGAATACAGGTGTTCGTAAACAAAAAAACTAAAAAATTTCACAGAACAAAGAATACGCCACGACGAGCATTGCTACGCCAGGATGTGGCCTTCGCCGCCACGCAGCTTCGCATGACATTTGCCTCTCGCCCTCGCACTCGCCAAATAATGCGCGAGTTTACAACTACTACTGCCGACTTTTTCGGTGAGTGAACAGTTTTGCTGGTTCAAGGTTATTACTGCAGGGCCCTCACGAGTTCTGGTTTTACAAAAAGCCGGTTTACTGCCTGACGCCAAAACCCTGACCGGTTTCTGTGCCCCAAGAGAGAAAACTCTTCCACGCCGTGATGCATCGCAGGCATCATTGACGCAAGCCGACGAGGCGCCACGCCAGCCGCCGTAGGCTCACGCCGCCGACGCCGCCGACAACATTTCATCGCTTTCCGCTGAACATCGAGGCGCAGTCTTTTAGATTGTTGCTAACTAAACGAAATCGCCGCTGATATCACGTATCGCTGGACCAGGCCGGTATCAATGAAGGCTTTCCATATGTGGTTTGGGACGTCACTATTTTACAGCCGAAACATCGATTGAAACAATTGTCACCCTGGTAGGCTCGAAATGATTTTTGTACACCGGCAAATTGCTTCCTCGCGAGCAATTTTTCGCTATTTGCAGCAGTTGTCGACTGCCTGAGTCCACTAGATGATTTCGTTCCATTTCCAGCCGAGCCTGGTCGCATTGTTTTGTTTGATGGCGCGATTTGACGCCAGAGATATTCTGCAGAGTGAGTCGAGCGCCCGATAGGAACACATGAAGCCAGAGATATATTGATCGGGATTTGGTAGGGGAGGTCAGTCGGGCTTTTATGCTGTGTTATCATTTCATTTAAAATGTTGACAAAATTTACATGAAATGATAACTTGTTTTTATAAACTGACATTTTTACGATGCTATCCAACCGTCCGATCAAATAAGTTATATATGAAATAATCAACTTAAAATATATATCATAATACCCAAAACATTCTAAAACAAGTAGACCACTCCACCGACTGGTAGACGCCACCTGCCTCACAGAAGATCGTCTCCTACCGACGTGAGTGCCTCAGACATAAATAAATGTCACTTAGGCTCCAATAACTGAACCAAACAACATCTGAGCCCTACATCTTAGAATACCTTAACTATGAAATCATCCTAATCGACCCGATGTGTCCACTACACAGCCCTATAGGCCCGGTACCAAAAATTGGGGCTTTTCACTGGGAGCTAATTTCTCGAAATTGAACCATCCAATAATTCCTAAAAATATCCAATTTCACTATTCCAACTTCAATTTTGCCAAATTTGACCAATCGTAATTTATTTCGGTCCACACTTCTCGTACTTCTAAAACAACCTAAAAACGTGAAAACTAACCAAACGACGCCCAAATTTACACAAACCACATATAAATGGAAAGCCTGAGACTAGGAAATTACGAGCACTACTGCCTTTAATTCAACGCGTGGCCAAACCCGATCTAAGCTTCACTATTTCGCTGCAACTTCCAACCTGGCATAATCAAAAAGGGACCGTGACGAAGCGTTCGTAAGGTCCAAAATGGTGTGGAAATGAGCTATGGGTGGCCCGGGCGGGCCGGAAATGGCCTGGAATCACAAAACTCGTAACGGTAGCCGTCGGGCCGGGTTCGCCGCCAGATCCCGGGCGCCTCGGCGGCGCTGGTCAGAATTTTACGGCACAGATCGTCTGGCGGCGGCGCACCTCGTGGTCCGGCGTACAAGAACTCCCCGCTGAGGCTCGCCCGTCCCATTTCACGGCGCGTTGTGTGGCTACCCGCCAAATGGTGTTCCCGGTTCGAGAGTTTTCTTCTGAATGGGAGCTCAAGTGTTGTTTTGGGGCTGGGGTTTCTCATTTGGTATCAGCTATGTTTATATAGGGTCTAGGTCGCTTTCGTAAAATCCCGCATTTAACTTGACATCACAAAGCGCTACTGGTTAACTTCTAATGGGTCAACTTTGATCCCGTGGTCGATCAGACGCCTCATCTTGTCATGAACTTTGTGATCAACTGAGGCTCACTAAAATGGTGCCTTAGTTACTTTAAACTATTCCTCCTCGAAAACAAATCCTGGGTCAATTTGGTCAAATCAAGTCAACTGTCAACTATTATTTGGTGTCGGTCGTTACGTTTGAACGTCACATCCACGTGTTGGTCAAGATATGCTCATATCCGAGGCCACCAGATTTATTCTCATCCTTCTAGAGGCCAGCGTCGTTTTCACGTTTCACGCCGTTTTCAGCAGAAAATCAGATCTCATTGTCATAACGATTGACGCCGCCATGACTTCTCAAAATTAACGCATATAAGAATTCCATTGTTTACCATAATCAGCAAAGCTAGTGAAAGCGTTTATTTTAACATCACCATATCAATATCAATCATCTGAATCCGCTTTACCAAAACCATTTAAATTCCATAATCAACAGCAACAACGCTCATTATTTCCTGAATCGTTAGAAGATCTGGTCTTAATAAATACGACAATAGATATGTTATCAGCCAAAACCACCGGTATATATTAATCAAAGATTATCCATCCATTCGTGGTTTTTACATTACTAGAAGATGGCGATCTGGGTTTGTCAACGATCGTCAAAATTAATGAGCTACTCACAGCTGAATGAAAAACGTTAACTGGTTTATTCTGGTATGGTGATTTATGCATATCTTTGCCTCCCGTGTCTATTATCTGTCAGAGTTTTCACACATTTGGGACTCCATTTTGTATGATCAGAAAGACATTCAATGCAAAAGCCTTATCAGCATAGTGTTCATATAGTTTCTCACACCTCATATCATAACTTTTAATTAGTAAATCTATCCTGTAAAGAAGAAGAAGTCGTCACTACACAGATATAATCAAACCCATCTAGAAGAACACTTCAAATTATGTTAGAATTTTGTTCATTTTAATAATACAAAAATTTATAAACCAACTTGAAAAACAACACTTATAATGATACAAATCTCCTTAAAAGTAATAACACATCATTAAGTTTAATATCTAAATATAATATAAAATTCTTCCAAAGTTAATAATCCAAAACACAAAATATTCAAAGAATATAAATCTTCAAATGAAGTTTACAAACATTCAATCCCAAAACAACAAAGTAGTTCAACAATCTTACGTCTTTCTAACAAAACATTAATTCAAAAAGTTCTCAACTCTTATCTCTGTCTACTCCAACATCACTCATCATCAATGTCTAAGGTATCTAAAAATGATCAATAATAAGGAGTGAGATAAAAGCCCAATAACGAATTTTAATATAGTTTCATGGATCAAGTACTTTAAAATTCTCAAAATTGGAGATATAACATATTTTTCTTCATTTCCTCAAAAATCCCATAAAATCCTTGAATACAAGAAAAATAAGAGATAAATATATTTCAAACTAATGTTCATCATATTTTATATTTCTCAAACAATTCCATATCATAGTCAAATCCACCAATTTTTCCAAAAACATATACTCATGATTCTCAAAAGTATTTGTTTCAAATAAAATGTTAACTATTCTAACCCGTTGACGAATACCATTTGTTCAATCATTATAATCCCATTGATTTAAATGATTTGGCTGGGTTTATACCTATCAATTACAGATAGTTTGTCAAGTTTATACCCATTGACAAAGACCATATTTGTTAAGTTTATATCCACTGACAAGGGCCGTATTTGTTAAGTTTATACCCATTGACCAAGGCCATATTTGTCAACTATTATAACCTGTTGACAAGGCCGTATAAAACAAAGTCAAATATCTCCTTCATGTTCCCAATTTCACAAAAATACAAGATTATATCTCTATAACTTTCAATCTTTATCATAAACAATCTCAAATCTATTTTCCATACAACAAATGTATTTGATCCATTTAAATAAATAGAAATTTCCAAAACTCATAATTACATATAATAACAAGATATTTCGTTATATTAGCAAAACCAAGAAGCCTTAAAAGAGTCATAAATCATCTGAATAATATTTTCTTCCCACTCATAGGTTTCATATCTCCTATTTTTCTTTTCTAGGAAACCAAAATATTTAAACCTAAAATCTAAGAGGCTCTTTAGCTTGAGAATTTCAAATAAATTAGGGTATTTTCCCAAAATCCTTAACATCACCAATTTTCCAAATCTATCAATTCCTTAAATCCCTAAAATTAGGGATTTTACCATAAAACATGACTTTTGGTTGAAATCCCCAAATCTCTTATGAACAAATGGTTCTTTGTAAGAGAATCCTTTAAGGTTTCAAATCTAGAGCTTGATAGCCCAAGAATAATAAAAACACATCAAATACCCATTCCTAAACAAATTTATCAATATTATGTATTTCTTACATTTCTAGGGTTTCCTATTTAAAAGTTTACGAAACCCTAAGTTTTAAAATCTAAGATTCTAAGAGTTTGAAAACTCACCAAAATATATCAAACATCAAACCCAAACCAAGATTCTTGCTTCTATGCATTTCAATAATTTCTAGGGTTTCAAATCTAAAGTTTTAGAAAGCCTAAGATTTCAAATCTAGACTTCTTAAAACCCTAATTGCAAAAAAAAAAAAAAAAAAAAAAAAAAAAATCTATAGAAAAATACTTACTTAAAATGTTCTGAGACTTGAAATCTCCCCACCAAAACACTAACTCTTTCTCCTCCTTTCTCTTCCCTCCTCGTAAGACGAAATGGTAGCTAGGTCATATGAGTTCAAGAACTCTTTTTATATTAAGACAAATTCCACATATTTCCCAAAACCCCTTCATCTTTTAAAAATTGCAAAACAACCCCTCTATTTTCTTTTCTTTAATTTGTTAGAAAATTAGGGGTATTACAGTCTGCTAATGAATGTTGGAAGATGAATGATATTCTCTTTGATCACGAAAGAATGTCAAGGCAAGAGGTGAATTTGCAAAAGTTCAGTATTTTCTTTAGTAGTAATGTTGAGGCCTCTACTAAAGTTTGATAAGGCCTTACAGTGTTGGGTGTTTCTTTCCTTGATACACATGCTGGAACTTAATTTTCTCTGTCATAAAAACAAAGAGAGCCATTTTGGATCCCATGATATGTTGTAAGAAAGCCCACTGTCATGTTTGTCACTTCTCAAGCTGGCAGATACCTCATCAATCTATAGCCTGCTAATCCTCATTGTGAGCTCATTTTTTATTCTTGTTTCGCTTTATGATGAGCTTGAGAAAATGATGAATTCATTTTGGTGAGGTATGAAGAGTGAAGGGGGAAGGAGAATAAATTGGCTTCGTCGGACCTCTTGTGTGCTAGGAAGGACGATGGAGGAGAGAGTTTTCGCAACCTTCACGTTTTAAATCTTGCTATGTTCAGTAAACAAGTTTGGAATCTCATTTTTAACCCAAATATTTTAGCTAGTCATGTTATTAAAGCTAAATAATATCATAATGGGGATTTTTTGAGAGCTCATTTGGGGCATAATCCAAGTTTTACTTGGAGAGGTATTTGGTCGGCTAAGGATATTCTTTCTAAGGGGTGTCAATTGGCAAGTTGTAGATGGGACGAGCTATATTTGGCATAATCCATAGTTGATTTGTGATGATGGTTTCACGTTAATTACTCCTGTTATTCCAAGTCTTAAGATGCTAAGGGTTGACGATTTGTTGATTCCAAGCTCAAGAGATTGGGACATAGAGCATCTTGGTGAATTATTTAATGATCGTGATGTGGTTGCAATTATTAAAATCCCTTTGCCTTATTTCCCAAGGCCAGACATAATTATTTGGCACTACTCTAGGTTCGGTCAATATATGCGGTTCGGTTTGGGTATAGAGTTGCTATATATGAAAGGTTTGACTTTTCAAAGTGGGTATATTCCTTCATTTAATTGAACAAAGTTATGGGGCTTTGAAATTCCCACACGTTTAAAGATCTTTTTATGAAGGTTGAGTACGCAGTGCCTTCCCATCCGTTCCTCTTTATTAGCTGGGGGGCATGCATGTTCCATCTACTTGTCTTTTATGTAGTGAGGATGAGGATGAGGAGTTCATGCACGTTTTCATTACTTGTCCATATGCAGTTGCACTACAAGAAAAGTATGGTTTTAGTTGGGATCAAAAAATTCACAATCAGAGCACTCTATTATAGCTGTGGATAGAATTGAGCCGCAACTAAAATTGACTCTATAGCTGTGGATAGGATTTAGCTGCAATTAAAAGTAACTCTACAACTACAAGTGCTTTTATAGTTGCATATGGAGTTGAGCCACAGCTACAAGAAATTTTTGTCAAACTTTTTAGAAACTCTTAGACGCAGCAATCAATTTTTTGCTACTATATAGGTTCTTGTAACTGCATCCAGGATAAACCACTGCTATACATTACCTAATTAGCACGTTCCAACTCTCGCTTACTCTCTCCCGCACATGCTTTGTTTATGGTTTATCTCACCCTCTCCTTCCGATTTTCATTCCTCCCAAATCCTAATTCCAACCCAAGGTTTGTTTAATCGAATATATCTTATTTTACAGCTTCACTTCTTCTGTAAGACCGTAACGATACCACATCACTCGTTTTATATTTTCCTTCAATCTCCATAGAAATCAAACTTTTTTTGTCTCAAGATTTCGATCGTTGGTGCTTACTCCTTAAGATGAATTTTTTCACTTGGGAAGCTTTTTGAAGTAAGGTGCTAACTCGAGACCAGCTCAAAAGAAGGGGTAGCAAGCTTGTCAATAGGTGTTTTTTATGTGAAAAGGACGAGGAAACTATTGCCTATTTGTTGGTTCATTGTCCTTGTGCTAGGACGCTTTGGTTCCATTTTTAGCCATGGTTGGCTTCAATTGGGTTTCCCCTCTTATGTGAGGCAAAACATTTAACAAGAAGATGTTATCCACCTTTGAACCAGTTGAGACTGGAGAAAAGGTGTTCATGGGAACTCTGCCACTTCGGACATCAAGGGCCAAGGAAGAGTGGTTTTGAAGATGACGTCTGGAAAGGAACTGACTTTGAAACGTCTTGTATGTGCCTGAAATCCATAAGAACTTGGTGTCTGGTTCATTGTTGAATAGTCATGGATTTTGGTTGGTTTTTGAGTAAGATAAATTTGTTTTGTCAAAGAACGGAATGTATGTCGGAATAGGGAATATGAGTGGTGGCATGTGGAAGCTTAATGTAATGACTATCATTAAGTGTGATATGAATAAAGCTAGTACTTCTGCTTATATTCTCGAGTCTTTTAATCTATGGCATGGTAGATTAGGACATGTTAATTATAATACATTACGTAGATTAATTAACTTAAATCATATACCAACTTTCCAAATTGATGTAAAGTATAAGTGTGGAACTTGTGTTTAGGCAAAATTGATTAGGTAATCTTTTCAAAATGTCGAAAGACACATTGAACCTTTTGACTTAATCCATAGTGATATATGTGATTTGAAATTTGTACAAACAAGATGTGGTGATAAATATTTTATTACCTTTGTTGATGATAGCACCAAGTACTGTTATGTGTACTTACTCAAAAGTAAGGATGAGGCGATAGAGAAATTTGTTCTCTACAAACACGAGGGTTGAGAATCAACTCAACAAGAAAATTAAAATGCTAAGAAGTGATCGAGGTGGTGAGTATGAATCACCATTTGTTGATGTTTGTGCTCAACACAAGATTATACATGAAACCATAACACCTTATTCACCCCAATCCAATGGAGTGGCAGAGCGAAAGAATCACACTCTAAATGAAATGATGAATGCAACGTTGATTAGTTCTGGTTTAGCACAAAACATGTGGGGAGAAGCCATTTTGTCTGCTAATTACCTTTTGAATAATGTACCTAAAAAGAAAGCATAGAAGACTCCATATGAGTTATGGAGAGGACGACAACCATCCTATAAATACTTGCCGATGTGGGGATGTCTGGCCAAAGTGGTAGTTCCGACATAAAAAGGTGAAAATAGGACCTAAAACTATTGATTGTATTTTCATTGGCTATGCACATAACAGTCCTGCTTATCTATTTCTTGTCCACGAGTTGAATATCCCAGATATTCACAAGAACACGATAATGGAATCAAGGAATACATCATTATTTGAAGATGTATTTCCATGTAAATCCAAAGAAGAGCCAGGTTCATTGAAACAAGTGTTTGAGACTATTAATGAAAATAGTCAAAATGAAGATGGTGATGTAGAACCCAGACGCAGCAAAAGAGTAAGGACATAGAAATCTTTTGGTCCATATTTTATGACATATGTGCTTGAAGGGGAACCTCGACTTTCAAGGAGGCAGTGAACTCTATAGAGGGTCTCATGTGGAAAGAAGCTATTAAGAGTGAAATTGATTCCATACTGCATAACCACACTTGGGAACTAGTGGATCTTCCACCAGGTTGTAAACCTCTAAGCTCTAAGTGGGTGTTTAGGAGGAAAAGGAAGGTAGATGGATCAATAGACAAATACAAGGCAAGACTTGTGATCAAAGGCTATAGGCAAACTGAGGGCCTAAAATATTTTGACACATATTCTCCTATGATGAGAATAAACTCCATAAGGATGGTGCTTGCAATTGCTGCACTAAGAAATCTTGAAATACATCAAATTGATGTAAAAACGGCCTTTCTAAATGGAGAATTAGATGAAGAAATCTACATGGAGCAACCTGAGGGTTTCTCTACTCTAGGACAAGAAAAGAAGGTCTGTAAATTAGTGAAATCTTTGTATGGATTAAAACAAGCACCGAAACAATTGCATGATGTCACATGGATTCAAAATCAATGAATGTGACAAGTGTGTCTATATCGAAGATGTGGAACATGGATATGTCATTGTATGCTTGTACGTAGATGACATGCTTATTGTCAGTAGTAATGATAAGATGATCACATCTACCAAGAACATGTTGAATTCTAGGTTTGACATAAAAGACATGGGACTTGCTGATGTAATTTTGAGAATAAAAATCAAAAGAACATCAAATGGATTCATTCTAAGTCAATCACACTATGTTGACAATATTCTTGGGAAGTTGAGTAAAATAGTCTGGAATTTCTAGTACCAGGGATCTGTACTATATCAATCCAAAATAAAGGAGAGAGTGTTTCTGAGTAGAGATACTCTAGAGTAATAGGTAGTCGATGTGCAAATGAGTTGTCTGAGAATAAGCAGTAGCCTATTCGGTTAGTAAATTGATTAGTTATAAGAGTAATCCTAGAGCCAAGCATTGGCAAGGAATTGTGAGAGTATTAAAATACTTAAGGTTTACTCATGATTATAGGTTGTACTATACAAGATACCTTGCTGTATTGGAAGGATACAATGATGCTAATTGGATATCAAATGTTATCAAATGTTAAAGACTCAAAATCCTAGAGTGGTTATGTGTTCACATTAGGAGGAGCAACAATCTCATGGAAATCCTAAAAAAAAAATGGTTATTGCCAGATCCACAATGGAATATGAGTTTATAGCCCTAGACAAATGCGGGGAAGAGGCGGAATGACTACGCCACTTCCTAGAGGATATTCCAAGGTGGCCAAAACCTGTGCCTCCAATATGCATATATTGTGATAATCAATATGCTATTAGTAGATCACAAAATAATTGCTTCTTTTACAATTGTAGAGAATCTAGACACATTAAACCGTGAACCTGATACCGTGAATAACTACTCTTAACTGGGGTTATCTCTCTAGATTTTGTAAAATCTAAGGATAACATCATGGATTCGCTAACCAAAGGGTTAAATAGAGAGTTGGTTGAAAAATCATCAAAGGAAATGGGACTAAAGCTTGGTAAAAGGAGTTGTCTGATGGATACAAACTGAATTTGATTGGAAGTCTGAATATAGGTTCAAAGGACAACTAAATTGTAGAACTTGGATACAATCCTTTGTGGGGATCTTCAAAGTGGCCATTCCTATGATGAAACAATGATGCTCATAAGAAGAAGATTAAGCTATGCTTTTAATGATCCCTATGCCATGGAAAGTTAGAAAAGAGTAACATGAGCTACTCTTAGTTAGGAGATCACCTATTTAAGAGTGAAGTGGGGCCGCTTCAAAGGGCATTGATTAGGGAACAATTTCTATTAAACTCTTGCAAAACTAGGCGCATGTTCATAGCCAAAACGAACATAAAAGTGAGAACTTGGAAATGTTAAGAAGATTCCTGTGTGAGGTATGTCATCATCTACACAATTGACAAAACAGTTTAAAGACATCATGTCTACTGTTACACGAGAAGGTCCAAAGGGTAACACCTACCTCTCCTATGCAGGTGTCAACCGTTGTACTCTATCACATGTGAGAAATTTGTGTGTCAATTTCATTCATGTGGGGAATTGTTGGATTGTTGAACTTTTCCTTTTTCATTTGAATGAATTTTTTATTTGTTTATTTCCTTTTACGTTTGAATGTGTTTTCCTTTTGAAACGTTAGGTTTTCAAAAGTTTGCTTTTATGGAATTGATTTCCTTCAATTCAATTTATGAGTTTTTATTCTTCTCTTCCGTTAGCCTGAAACTGTCGGAAGACATTCAAAACTTCCGTTTGGCTGAGGTCCTATTTAAAGAAAGTTTTGGCTCTCTTGCAGGAAAGAAGACATGAAATTTTTCTCCATTGGTTTGAGTAAGATCCTACTGTGATAGAGATACAAACATTATTTAGTTCGTCGGGGTGATTGACAAGGTGCTATTGTCGTCACTTGAAGATCGTTCTATCTTGGGAAGTAGACGCTGACAAAATCTCAAAGCACCAGCAAAGAAGACGAATCTGCTTTAAGGAGATTGTGCAACAAGGCTCGATCTTTCTTTGATCTGTAATATTGGATTTCTTTGTAATATTCTTTCTCTGCTTTGTCTTTCAATTTCAATGTATTCATGAAATACTGTAACATTTTTGTCTTGGTTGGGGAGTAGGTGAGTATAAGGGTTTTGTGTTTGAGGTGTTCAGTAGGCTTTTTTGTTCCCTTTCTTGTTTCTTGTTAGCTTCCTTTTAGTATACCTCTTGTATGCTTTGTGGTCGCCTTCGATCCTCATTTTTTTTATCAATATATTGCCTTTTACTGATCAAAAAAGATTTCGATCGTTGGTGAGCGATTGATAGATTAGTTCAATCGGAGGAGTGCTATAGATTTGATGAGACCATTTTCTGGTAAGTTTACCTTTAACTTTCCTTTATATGATTAGTAAGATTATCTGTTAAATATTTGATATTGTTTGCTACGCTTTGGATTGGTATTGTTGTTTAAATAATAGGAAATTTCTTTGAAAAATTTCCAGGTTTATTTGTTCAATGAATAATTTGAATATAATATACATTTTCAATCTCTGCAAAACGATAAGATCTTGGTGATTGATCAATTGTATTAATTGCACTATGTAGTAAATTTTAATTTTTGAAATTGACTAGAATTCTTTGTTGATTTTATGAGTGTGGATGTTGTTTTGTAATTCGAAAGTGATTTGAGTCTGTTGGTAGATTTACTGAAGAAACGCGGGTGTTGAAGTGCCTAAGTGTGAGAGCCTTTAAATCTATTATTCGTTTTGTTCTGTCATTGTCTCCTAGCTTACCGTTAAGAATTATGAAATTGTTGATGTAATTAGGGCTTCCATACTGATTTTTCTCGTGATTTCCTTGAAGCATTTTTCGTTTTTTTTTTAATAATTTTCATGATTATTGAGATAAAGGTATTGGTACACAGAGTATAGCGGTTTTATGCCTGCTTGCCATGGCTTCATCCTTCAAAATATTCTCCCTACTGTATAGAAAGAGGCAATGCCCTAAACTCTATGCTTAGGTTTGTTAGATTTCTCATTCTCCAAACAAAAACATTAGAGGAAAAGAAGACAAGGGAGACATGGGAGAGAACCCAAAAATTAAGGTTGTTTTTTATTCTTGGAAATAGATAAAAAGAAAAGATGTAAATAATAAAAATGAAATATAAATTTAAGATGAATATAAGAAGAAGATGATGAAGGAAACAAAGGGGGAGGGGAAGGGGAGAAGCCCTGGTCTTGGCAATGGTTGGGGGGTGGGGTGTATATGAAATATTGAAATTGGGGATTTGTTCTTGGTTTAATTCGAGGAATGTAGAAACTAAGAAAAGAAGAGTTAGAGGAATGAATTCCTTGTGTTTTCCATTGAGTCATCATACATATATATATAAGAAGGGTAGGCTATACAATAAGTAAGATGATCTACTCTTCTTAAATGGTTACAACCTTATAAGTAAAGTATCCTAATAAGATACAAACCAATATGTTAATATATGATACATACTATAACACTCCCCCTCAAGTTGGAGCTTGGATGTTAATCATGCCTAACTTGTTACATAGATAACTAACCCGGTCTCCACTTAGGGCCTTTGTGAAGATATCACCTAATTGTTCTTCAGTCTTCACGTATCATGGAGAAATCAAATTGAGTTGTATTTTCTTACGGACGAAATGAGAATCTATCTCTATGTGTTTAGTTGGATTAAATGGAAAGCGTGATTAGAAGCGATGTGAAGGCGATGCGGATTTATCCTGCTAGAGCTTTGTTAGGGTGAGGTTTTAGCTGACTTAAGTCATAGAAGTTGATGGAGCCACATAATCTCGCATATAGATTGTGACATTGCTCTATACTCATATTCTGCATTAGATCGAGAGACAACGCTCCGTTTCTTACTCTTCCATGAAACTAGATTCCCTCTAACAAACACACAGTAACGAGTGGGGTCACACGATATTCCTTAGATCTTGCGATACGCATCACATGAAACACTCAATTCTATTATGCCCATGATTACTAAATAAAATACGATGTCCCGAGGCTCCTTTCAAGTAGCATAGAATCTATTCTATAGCCACCCAATGATCAATTGTTGGAGAAGACATGTATTAGCTTACAACACTAACAAAGTATGCAATATCAGGGCGTGTTAATGTAAGGTAGTTCAGCTTCCCAACTAGGCTTCTATATCTCTCAGGATCTTCAAACAATTCGCCTTCTCTAGTAAGATGTAGGCTTTGTGCCATAGGGGACTAACATGGCTTTATTGCCAATTTTCCTATTTCATACAATAGATCCAGCACATATTTCCTTTAAGATAAGAAGATTCCACGTTTGCTCCTCAAAACTTCAACACCCAATAAATATTTCAACATTCCCAAGTCCTTTGTGTGAAATTGGCCATAAAGAAAGGAGTTGAGTGAAGATATACCTATCATATCATTCGGAATGTGATAATATCGTGACATCGCAACTAACAAGATGATACAGCGAGAATTCTGCCAGACATAATGATCATATTTTCTCTTCTTCAAGCCAAATTTCTCAATCACTCCACTAAACTTACGAAACCATGCATGAGGACTTTGTTTTAAGCCATATAATGATTTTTGGAGACCCGACGGACTCTCTGAATCTCCCAGGCAACAAACGGAGGTTGCTCCATATAAACCTTTTTACGCAAGATCCACGGCGAAGAAATGCATTCTTAATGTCAAGTTGATGGGGTCCCTAGCATGAGTGGCTGTATCGAGGAGATATAAACGGTCGAATAGAGTCGACTTAGTAGCAGGGATAATGTAGTCAGTTAATTCTAAGCAGCCTTTAGCAGCCGAGACCCAGACCTTCCAACTATGATGGATCCATTGGGATTAACCTTAGCTGTAAACACCCGTCGACAACCCGATGGCTTTCTACTGACGGTAAATGTACGAGTCAAGTACCATTATCAGTCAAGGCATCCATCTCCTCTATCCTTGCTTGCCTCATGACCGGGATGACTGAGCTTAAAACTTTGTTAGGGAATGAAATAGAGTCCAAGGATGCAATAAACGAACAAGAATGGGATGAAAAATGGTTATAAGAACAAAAGTAGGAGATTCAATGAGTAAACTAACATTTACCTTTACGGAGAGCAATAGGAAGGTCATCACTAAGAACAAGATCAGATATTAAAGTGGCGGTCGGTAGAGATTGAGGTGTGGAGTCAGAGCATAGGGCGAGTGATAAGAGGCTTTGTCATAGGTGGAACATAGCGGGGAGAATTTGCGACGAGTGCCAGCGAAGGAAATCATCATCCCACGACTGAATTGTGGATCGGGTTAGGAGAAAAAGGGGTATTCTCAAGAAGGTGACATCATCAGAAACCAGGTACCTTTGAAGACTAGGATAATAACACCTATACCCCTTCTAAACTCGAGAGTAACCAAGGAAGATACACTTTAATGACTTAGGGTTGAGTTTAGACACATGCAGACAAACATCTCGAACAAAACAATAACACCTAAATACCCGAGGCTTAATGAGAAACAAAGATTTATGGGAAAGGGTTTGGCTTGGAGTGTGATCAGAGCAGAGGAAGGCATTTGATTAATTAAAAAATAGGCAGTGGAAACAACATTGGCCAAAAATGCTTGGGCACGTGCATTTGAAATAATAGAGCCTAAGCGGTTTCAAGAAGGTGTCTATTTTTTCTTTCAGCAACTCCATTCTGAGAAGGAGTATCGACACAAGATGTTTGATGAAGGATTCCATTCTGAAGAATGAATGACTGGAACTGTTCAGACATATATTCTTTGGCATTATCACTTCTCAAATTTGAATGATATGAAGCAGGGTCTTAATTTTAAGTATAAAAGGCACGAAAGTGAGAAAATAACTCAGAAGCCGAGTTTTCATTAAATATAACCAGTTGTTCATGAATAATCATCGTAAGCGTAACAAATAAGAAACCCGAGTTAGGGACATGGCGGATATGGATCTCACACATCAGAATGGGTAACTCTAAGGCGATGATGTTTGCAAATTGACGGGTTTCACAATCTAAGGGCGTGAACTTGAAAAGCTAGGGGACCTGATTTCTTGATAGTGGAAGGGGGGTGGCTGATCTCTGATGAGCCTTAAATGGTGTAGTAACCCCGGAACAGGCAATAGGTCTTGGTACTGCATGATCAAGAATGTAGAGACCCCTAGACTCACATCCTCTACCAATAATTTGCTTCATCATAAGATCCTGGAAGAGATAATAATAAAGAAACAATGAGACACAACATTTAAGAGCTCGAGTTAGTTTGCTCACAATACCAACTCAAAAGAAAATTTAGGTAAACTTAAGACAGATAATAAGGGAATAGAAGGAGTAGGAAAAATGGTGTTGAACTAAGAACATAGGATTGTGACCCACCTGCCGAAGTGATAGTGGAAGGTGAAATTGGGGATCTATTCTTGGTTTAATTTGAGGAAATTAAGCACTTTGAAAAAATAGTGAAGCAAGAAGATGGAAAACTTGGGTTTAGACTGTAGTACGAAAGCTTTAATCTTTAATATTCAAATTCATCGAGGTTGTTGAATTTCATACAAGTGAAAATTCAATAAATATGTATTGATCAGTATACGTTGTTATTTTATTGCATTGAGGTTGATTTACTCTGCACATCACATGCTCTCCTTTGTCCCCACAATCATTGATCAAAAGTCATCAATGTATATTATACATTCCCCCAATTGCAATTGGGTTGGTCCTAGGCTCTCATACTTGGACTATATTCTGTAAAATATCAAGAGATTATGATTATTAATGGCTGTGGGTGGAATGGATACACATTCCAAGTTGATCGAGGCGTGTCCTCTGAATTCCCCATTGATATTAGCTGCTGAATTATGTGTTTTAGACCTATTTTTTCAAATGCCCATTTGTAGGGAAGACTTTTTTTTTTCCCTGATCGGTTCATTTCCAAGGAAGACATACAGGTTTAGGATTTCCAATGTGTGGCTTACAACTACATGGTCGTACTGTTAGAGGCGGTGAGGGAGAGATCCTTTCCCACATTCTCTTTGTTGATGATACTTTGGTCTTTTGTCGACCGGATGAGGATTGATTGACTCATTTGAGGTGGGTTTGTATGTGGTTTGAAGCGCTTTCTGGCTTGAAGATTAATTTGGAGAAGAGTGAAATCATTCCAATGGGCAGAGTGGAGAATATTGAATTCTTAGTTGAAGCTTTTGGGTGTCGGGTTGGCACTTTGAATTCCTCTTATTTAAGCTTGTCATTGGGTGCTCCCTTTAAGTATATCCCTGTTTGGGATAGCGTTGAGGAGAGTCTTTGTAGGAAGTTGGCTTTGTGGAAACATCAATATATCTCTAAATGGGGGTAGCTAACATTAATTCGTAGTACTTTATCTATCATGCCTATCTACTATATGTCTCTTTTTTCGCATTCCACGGATTGTCAAATTGAGGTTGGTGAAGATTCAAAGAGACTTCTTTTGGGGTGGTGATAATATGGAGCACAAACCTCATTTGGTTAACTAGGACATTGTTTTCTCTACAAAGATGGGGGAGGGTTGGGTGTGAGCAAGGTTTAAAATTTTGGATATATCAGTCGATATATTGGATATTGGTAAGGTTCGAAGCAATATCAACCATCGATAATTGGTTGATTGAAATTTCAAGAACATGTCGTAATATCAATGATATATCGCCGATATATTAGTTGAATACCGAAATATTGTGGAAATGTCGAGTCTGCGGCACACGCACTCGTGAATGGCATTTTGGAGCAAAATATTGTCGATATATCGGTGATATTATTGCTTACCAGTTGACTAATCCAACGATTGAGATCTTCCTGTAGATGATCTAATAGCCAAAATTGCACCCGCGTTTTCAAAAATTTTCAACGGCTATTTTGACTAATCCAAGGATCATATTTGAATTTGCTTGATCCTACGGGCCAAATTTCATCCAAATTTTGAATGCTCTCAACGATCAGTTGTGATCAAGCTTTATCGTATTTGTGTCGGCGGTCAATTGAAATCTTGGCTGTCAAAGGAATTATGGATTGATCCCAGGTTTAAAAAAGATCTAACAGTCGATTGCACCAAGAATTAAAATCAAATGTATAATTAAATTACAAGATTTTACCATCGATGACTGGTTGACACCAAAAAATCTATAAATACCTCTAAAATCATTCAATTTTATCACAGATTCTCTCTACTCATATCCAATCTTCATTTCACTCAATTTTTTTTTCTTTGTGATATCTCTAAAAAAAATGTAGAATTTTAATTGAAGGTTTGATATCAACATGAGTTAATTAAGGTATGTATTTATATTTAATTTACTTTTAAATTGTCATTATTGTATTTATGTTTTGTGTACTTAATAGTAATTTCTTATTTAAAATATAGTTTTATATTAGTTTAAGGTAATGCCATATATAGTATATAATTAAATAATACTATAGTTTTATATAGTATAATATATTTTTATATAGTATTATAAATTTAATAGTAATGTCTTCTTTAAAATAACTATATATTAGTTTTATTTGATAATTTCATATTAGATTATAAATTTAACAATATAATTTTATATTAGTTTAAGGTAATGTTAGATGTAGTATATTTAAGGTAACCCAAAATTGCATATCTTTTAAAAACATGAGTTTAGGCATAAAACCTTAGTCTTTATAATCCTAAATGAGCATCAATCGATCGACAGGTTTTGAGGTTAACCAGATGAACCAGTCGACCGATTGGTGTCGACAAAGGGTGAAACAGTCAATCGTTTTAGTGCAATGATCATATTTCAACGGTTAGAAAATAGTGACCTAGAGTGCACATGATGAAACGGTCAACCGATTGGACAATGGTAAAATTTCAATGGCTATAAAATGGTAACATTACGTGGCCTGAGCTTAGTATCACAAAAAGCGGTTGATGGTTGTGACTTAAATGCTCACGGTTCCCACTCTATAAATAGAGTGTGGAGGATCAATTAAGTTATATATTAGTTAATATTGTGTATGGATATTATAAATTTATAGTTTTATATGAAGCTTTAATAGTTTAAAGTAATTTAAAGTAGTAATAATATATTAATAAATTAACTTTTCATGTTAGTTAATATTTGAAATTAAGTTATATGTTAGGTAATGTCTGTATGCATATTATAAATTTGTAGTTTTATGAATAAATTCATTTGAACTATATAATAATATAGTTTATATAAGTTTAATTTAATAGGATGGATAGTGGAAGTAATATTGGAGGAGGTCGAGATCAAGCATGAAAATATTGCACACATGTGGAGGGGAATAGAAATGAGTCTGATATGTAATTACTATGGTTTTGGTGATAAAGGTGGTGGGATCACTTTCGCTTTAAATTTCACTATCCGTTCGGTCTCACTTAAATACAAAAAGTGCCCAGATATTACTCGAAAGTGAAACAAGAAATGAGACAACTTTTAGACCAAAAAAATAAAGCAAAAGCGAAGAAAGCAGTAGATATAGAAGAAATTCGAGCTGAACTACAAGGCACAATGGGGAGACACCATAGATATCTCGTTGATGATGATGAGGATGAGGAGGATGATGTATATATGTATCTGGTTGACATGACCCCTGATGAGAGAGCTAAATTTTGAGAGCGACGTAGCGTGCACATAGCTAGTGAATAAGAATCGCTGACAAGAAGAAGGATTTATGAGAGCCAGAAAAATATGGGTAAGTCTTTAACTTAAATTGGATTTTATAGAATAAACGAATTCACTTGATTTCTAATTGAGATATTACAACGAATTGAGCCTTCACAATCATAGCAGAAATTGATCCAGCAAAGGTGCATGCAGATCTGAGTGTGAGACAGTCGGATCCATCACCACCTTTTACTCCATCATTATACAAATCTTCGGCAGCAAGACAAAAGAACATTAAAAATCTTTTCAAATGTGGTACAATCAAAGAAATGATAAGTCGACTAATCAGTAAGTTCTTCATATATGAGAGTGTTGCGCCTCACAAAGCATACTCCCACCACTTCAAGAACATAATTATTGGTGCACAACAAGCTGATGTGTGACAATCAGTTTTTAGTTTCTAAAAATATCATTATCTTATATTATAATTGAAAACCATAAAATCAATTCCCTTAATTCTACTTGTAGGCATGGGAATAAAGCCACCATCTCCATATGAAATCAAAAACAAATACTTGGATATGAAGTATAAAGACATGGAAGATTATGTGAACATCCAAAAGGAGAAATGGAAGACTTATGGGTGCACAATTATGTGTGATGGATGGACCGGCCCCACGAAATTGAGCATCATTAATTTTATGGTATATTCGAAAGGAAGCACAATATTCCTCAAGTTCGTTGATGCATCCGACAAGATAAAAGACAACAAATTCATTTATGGTTTATTGAAGGAAGTGATCAAGGAAGTTGATGAAGCAAATGTTGTGCAAATTGTTACAGACAATGGATCAGCATTTGTGAAGAAGGGGAAATTTCTAATGAAGAAGTACAATTTATATTGGATTCCATGCGCATCACACTGCATTGACTTGATGTTTAAAGACATTGGTAAAAGAGCTACTATTTTGGAATTGATTACCTATGCATAAAAAATCCTGACTTCATCTGATGTGTGGTTGGTTGCTTGCGAAAATGAGAAAGGTCACGTGGTAGAAGTATTATCGTCGGGGACCATAGTTGTGACAAATTACATCACCACAGAAAATCTTCTAAAAAGAGGGTTGATTTAAGAAGATCTTTATTAGTGATGAATGAGCTTCTCCCACGAAGCCTAGTCGATCGGCCATTGGACATGAGTTGAAGTATATGTTTGATCCTTACATATTGGGAGAAAGTCTCTAAGCTAATGTCAATCTATGAGGCAGTATATACGGTTCTTCGCATTGTTGATTCCGAAGTCGTCCCAACAATGCCATTTATGTATGAATTGATTCGAGTAAAGAAGTAAAATTTACATCAACTCAATGCCATAGATTGGGTCAAAACAATCATCGCAGATCGATGGGATAGTACCCTTAAACATCCTCTTCATGCAACAAGTAACTAAGCGATATCTGATGAGTGCCTAAAACACTCAGGTTATACCCGCGTCTGTCTTTCGTTTTTAGCGTTATTTTACATTTAAATACGTATTTTTATAGCCTAATATCTGATTAGTGCAATTGGTATGAATGTAGGTGAAATTGGTGCGAAAAGGGGAGTTTTTGGAAGCATTCTAGAGCAGAGGATGAAAGTGCATAAGATGAAACGGGCGTGGCGATGTCCCACGTCGTGACGCTAGCGTCGTGGCCGTTTGGTCGACTAATTTAAAAGTCAACAAGTGGCAGCGTGCTGACGCCTCAGCGTCTCAGCGGCGTCGGCGATTGCAGCGTCATGACGTCGTAGCGGATTTGTCTTCTCATCATTAAAAGCAAATCAGAGCAGCAACGACGCTAAGCGAAGAAGGAGAGCCAGTGATTTGTATTTTTCCTCTTTTTGGACAATAGTACTGATGTTTTACATATTACATATTGGTATTTTCTTATTCAGTATGTTCTAGATCTACACTGAGGGTATTTTTGAACCCTGTCATACTTTTGTGGATTAAAGATCAGTATTTTGTATTATTCAGTTGTTTATAATTCGTTAGCATCTGCTCTATATCTAGGAATCATTTACATGATGATGTCTGGCCAACATTAGCATGACTATACTGGGGATCCGAGATTCGAGAGATGAGGATATCCAGGGATCTGAGTAGGGCAACCTTCGGTTGATTCGGTAAATAGAGATATTAGATCCTAGAAGGTGCGATTAAGGTTAGAACATTTAAGCATTTAGATGTATCGAGTTGGGGTAGAATCGGCTCAACTCTGCTTGAGATAGGATACACCTCGAGAGAGGGTGCCCATATGAGATCACCTAGCCACTAACAAATCATAAAATAAAAGTGAATAATATCATCTTTAAGAAATAATCCATCGAGAAAGTGAGGGGAGACATAGCCCTAATCTCCGTTACGTGATTCATTCGGATAAGTTTGTTTGGTTACATTCGGACACTGTACCCTTTCACACAATACGTATATCCAGATAATATTTGAAAAGCAAATCTCTGTGGTAACATACTTATCACAGTGGATCGTGCTCCAGAGTACCATTGGTACACTATATTACTTAGGCGACAGCGTGCACTTAGGCGCACATAGGCGTTGTATTTACACACCCGTTTCGGCTATCAAGTTTTTTGGCGCCGTTCTTGAGGATGAGTTTAAGTGATATAGAGAATAAAGCAATTAGATATTACTGCGGAATTTTTGTTTTATTTGTTTCTGAGTCTTGGTAATTTGGTCTTTTGTTTCATATGTGATTGCGGGGAGATTAAGGTTTCGGTGAGTGCGTCTGACGGCAGATCGGGTTGACCCGACATCTGTTTGATCCCAGGCCCGAGAAAGAACTTTACAATCTTGTAGGAATAGAGAGCGGAGCAGGACTGATCTGGCAAACATAGGAAAACAATGAAGAACGAGGATCTTAGCATTGAGCAAAGCGAGCCACGGCCAAAATGGAATATGAAGGAATGCAACCTGAGAGTTTATATGGCGGATGATCCATTCATGTTGTTAGAGGAGTTTGCTTCTGCTTCTGGTTTGTTCGAACTGACTGTCGACCACTGTCGAGCGAGCAACTTGAGTTGGCAGAGTCGGTCACTTTACGGATGCTTTAGAACATCACATTCCCGCGGGTTGCCCGATGAGAATCCAAATATGCATTTGACCCGACTTTCTTTGAGGTTGACACGATCAAGTACAATGGAACCAGGAAGAGGCCCTTAGGTTGAGATTGTTCCCACTCTCACTAGGTGATAGAGCCAAGCATTGGTTAACAAGTCAGCCGTCGGATTCCATTACTTCATGGAACGATTTAGTGCAGAAATTCCTGACCAAGTTCTTTCCACCCTCGAAAATTGCACAACTTGTGCAAGAGATCAATACTTTTGGACAACTAGAAGAAGGAAGGAATTTGGCGAGAGGCATGGGGCTGATTTCACGAACTGCGAAGTACCCACATCACGGACTAACAAGATGGATGCGAGGTCATACGTTCTATAATGAATGCGAGGAATGCAACTAGAACAATGATTGATGCCTCGGTGGAGGCACTAATGAAAACCACGAGACCCGATCTTATGAAATCTTGGAAGATAGTGCGACTAATACAATCGAGTGGCTTAGGAAGACTACACGAGTAAAAGCCATGGGTGGCACGGACAATGAGGTTCTCAACAATCACGGTTAATCCTTTACCACGGTAATAAACGATTAGACGAGCGTGAGCGCAAATGCCATACGAACTAACCTTGGGAGTTGTGAATCTGTGTGGAGAATGACATAGCCTGAGTGCCGGTCGAGGAAGCCAATATTAGACGAGGCCCGATGCGTGTCGAGGTTCAATTAGGGAGTTAGTCACGACAACAGAGATGATTATGGGAAACAATTATCGAGTCCAAAATCGAGACGAGGTGGCGTAATAATTAGAATCGGAGCAGTCGGAGTGCAATCAAAGGGTATGGATGGAGAGGAGCAATCGAGAACAATATGCCACCGTAAGTAGAAGGTTAGAACCACCTCCTGAGAAAAATGTGGACTTAGAACAAGCCCTTACACAAATGCTGACCTCCCACTATGCTTTTATGAATGAGACAAAGGCGAATATGTAGCAACATGCCACCCAATTGAACAATCAAGCCGCATAGTTGAGAAACTTGGAGGTACAGATGGGTCAAATGGCCAATCTATTGACAGAAAGGCAACTAGGTTCCTTACGAGCAACTCGAAGTGAACCCAGGAGATGGGAATGGTATGTTAAGCGGAGTCGAAGTGGTAAAGAATTGGAGGCACGAGACGATCCGGTTATAGGGAGGTAGAGAATGAGAAGGTCATCCAGTAAATTCGAGAATCTTGCGATCTGGATAGAACTGACCTCGAGACATAGTGCGGAAGGAAACACTACTAAAGTCGAGGACAACCCCGCTAAAATTCCATATCCCGCAGCGTCTAAGAAGCATAAGTTGGATAAGCAGTTCACCAAATTCATGGAAGTGTTCAAGAAGCTACACATCAATATCCCGTTTGCTGATGCTTTGGAACAAATGCCCAGTTATGTAAAATTTATGAAGGACATACTATCTCAGAAGAGAAGATTGGCTGATTTGGCTTGATTAACTTAAGCGAAGAATGTAGTGCCATATGCCCGAGAGGAAGCTGCAAGTAAAAAAGTAACTAAAGACCCGAAGCGATTTCCACTATCGTGCACCATTAAAATGCTATCTTTGAGAAGCTATTTGTGTGATTTGGTGCGAGCATTAATCTCATTACCCTTGTCGATTTTAAGCGTTTGGGATTAGGTGAAGCTCGTCCCGACAATAGTCACGCCTGACTGACGGATCCTTGAAGCATCAAGAGGAGTAATAGAAGATGTCTTAGTAAAGGTTGATAGGGTTTATCTTCCAAGCAGTTTCATTGTATTAGATATGGAAGAGGATAAGAAATACCCATAATCTTGAGTGATGTTTCTTCTGTTGTGAGCAATGATTGATGTTTAGGGAGCGGGGTGAGAGTCTGCGGGAGGGATGAAGTCAAGTTCAACGATGTTTGAAGGTACATGAGACATCCAGGCTTGAAGTGTCCTGTTTCATGGCGGAGATAGTAGAGGCTATAGTGTCACATGAAGTGGTCTCACGAGATCCTTTGAAGGCCCCAGCCTAGTCTGAAATGATTATGAAAATATGAGCGAAGAGGCAGAGGAATATGTAAAATGGATGGATTCTTTCGGACCCAATAGAAGGAAATACTTCGAATCTCTAGGTGAAGGAGCTAAAACGCCAGTGCCATCGGTTGAACAACCACCCAAGATGGAACAAAAACCTCTACCTAGCCATTTGAAGTATGCATATCTTGGGGTAGCATCCACTTGCCCGGTGATCATCTCGACATCCTTGTCACGCCCCCGTTCCCAGATCCGGCCCAGTATGGTGGATCGACGAGTCGAGGCGCGAGACTATATCTTGGGACTCATTGACTATTCTTTCTGGTGAACTTGTACCTATGGTTATAAGCAATTTACGTAATAACGAAAATCATTTTCATATATAAGAACTACCACGGAGTGGTGTCCTCCAGCGTCATATCGCTATCTGGGTCCCATTTACTTATACATGTACATTTTTTCTAATACAAAACATTAGAGATATCGGAAGCCGGTGCGGTGAGGCACATCTCTGGTGGCACCTTTCTGCGATGTGGGATGTCTGTCCTCTATCCTTGTCTTATATTACATTACCTACACGGATTGAACACGGAGTGCTAGCTTTGCAGCTTAGTGGGAACATAAGCATGTACAACCACCAATGGTGACAGTCACAAGCTTATACATATGCATATAACTTTATATTACTTATCATCTTTACATTACTATCACATGTCACATGTTCTCTGTCTTTAACATATTTCCTATCTATACTTTTACTGTTGTCATGTGCTTTGTCATCTTTACTTATCTCTGTCGTTCTTAGCACTTAGTATTTCTATCATGTTCTAGCATATTCCATCTACGTCATTTAATTATGTCTATCATATATTCATATCGTATATGAATTTCATGGTTATAGACTATATCATTTGTTATGTTCTATTTCCGGAGTCTTGTTATCATGTCTTTGTTTCATGTATTGCACTTATCTTGTTTTCTGTTATACTTTCATATTACTTTCTCTTTCATGTACTGTACTTGTTCGTATACTTTTCGTGTCATTGACACTTTGCTTCTTGTACTTGTAACTGTATACTATCATCGCATAGCAGTGCTATGCTTCTCATAATCTGTCATATATTCTCTTCATTTCATTTGTTTTATGTTTCGGCACATAAACCTTAGAAACGGATCACGGGAACCTAGCTGATTTGTACACGAGAAGGTGCGTATATACGAAGGTATCATCCTTGTCTGACGGTGACTGTGCGGTCTTAATATTATGCCCGAAGGTATCATCAACTGTCTGAGGCAGGTGACTAATGCCGGTAATATGATGCTCGAAAGGTATCATCCTTTGTGCGAGACAATGACCATCCATGAGGGCCGGATATTTGTGGTGACCTTTAGGGACCACCATCAAACGGGATCTATGTCATCGGCCAAGCAGGGCCTTGATATCTGTTTCTTTATCTTTTAGCAAGCTGTATCTTCCCCATAGGCATGCTATCTATCACTTCTACCCGGGTTCTAAGCAGACGATCAATGTTACATTTTGTACATATTTCGCAAGCATGATTAACTATTGTTATCTGATTGCTTATGCAATATATACCATATTACTTTAGTTTGCATTCGTTCTCATATCGTAACTATATCGGTTCTCATATTTCTCTATAATACATATATCATTTCATATATATACATTCTATATCATTTACCGTTCATGTTTTAGCTACTCATATTCCATCTCTTCACTCTTGTATTCATATCATAATCTATCATATATTAGCATATAGCATTTGCATATAACCTATCATCGTGCATGCATTTACTCATTCTTATATTCATACATGCTATCATTTGTGTACATGTATTCATTTCACAGTAACATCTTATATCTGCATTACTTATATCTTCATATACTTTATTAGTCTATCACATCTTATGACATATACCTGCCATCTCTATAGCATGCAGTTTACTTATGCTTTATCAAACTGTCCTATCTCCCGTAGGAGTTCAGAACATAGACTTCTACTTTGATACCCTCAGGTACCCTTCATGTCCAAACTATTTACCTTTTTATCTTTTCTTCTATATTCCTTTACATATCAAATCTACTTATATTGCTATTTCTTGTTCATATCTATCTCTTTTCTCATCATGTAGTGCAATTGATTTTACCCATATCAAATCTACTTATGTTGCTATTTCTTGTTCATATCTATATCCTTTCTTACCATGTATCCCAATTATCTTTAACCAAGCGATTAGTACACTTGGTAAAACAATTCAATTTCAGTAAACTAGGTCTAACACCTCGGTCTGACCTCTACTAGCCTCCTCAGTCATATGAATGGATTCTTGACTCAATGGGCTTTCGCCCAAGAGAGTCAGAACACCAAATCGGAGTTCAAGCGAAGGGATATGACCTTTCGAGTTGGAGGTCATGCGTGATCAACATGAGTTGACACAGGCCCGACAATTTGAGATGGCGCTCAGTAGAAAACTAGTCTTGTATCGGTTTGACATCTACTATGTCCTCAGGCATATGAGATGTATTCTTGACTCAATCGGCTTTCCGCAAGGTCAGAACACCCGAATCGGAGTTCAAGCGAAGGAGATATGACCTTAAGTTGGAGGTCATGCGTAGTCAACCTTAATGATTGGCGACGGCGAGCTGAGATGACCTCAGTAAACTTGGTCTATGACCTCGGTCTGACATCTACTAGCCTCGTCAAGCATATGAATGTATTCTTGACTCAATGGGAAACCATGAGTCAGGCACCGAATCGGAGTTCAAACGAAGGAGATATGACCTTCCGAAGTTGGAGGTCATGCGTAGTCAACCTTGACGAGTTGACCTTAACAGACAAGCTGAGATGACCTCGGTAAACTTGGTCTATCACCTAGGTCTGACATCTACTAGCCTCGTCAGGCATATGAATGTATTCTTGACTCAATGGGCTTTCCATAGAGTCCAAGAACACATGAATCGAAGTTCAAACGAAGGAGATATGACCTTCCGAAGTTGAAGGTCATGCGTAGTCAACCTTAACGAGTTGACTGGCGACGAGCTGAGATGACCTTGAGGCCCAAGCTTGAATTACATCACCAGGTCCTGACGTACTGGCCTCCCTCAGGCATATGAATGTATTCCTTGTCGTGGGTTCCATAGGTCCAGAACCTTGAATCGGGGTTCAAGCGAAGGAGACCTGACCTTCGAGTTGGAGGTCATGCGTAGTCAGCGGGTTGGCTGGGCGGCGAGCAAGATGACCTCGGTAAACTTGGTTTATCACCTCGGTCTGACATCTACTAGCCTCCTCAAACATAAGAATGTATTCTTGACTCAATGGGCTTTCCATAGAGTCCAAGAACACCTGAATCGGAGTTCGGGCGAAGGAGTTATGACCTTCCGAAGTTGGAGGTCATACGTAGTTAACCCAGCCGAGCTGACCTGAACTGGCCGAGCTGACCTGTTCTGGACGAGCTCTATCTATCACCTCGGTCCGACATCTAATATCTTCCTTAGGCATATGGATGGATTCTTGACTCAATGGGCTTTCCATAGAGTCCAAGAACACCCGAATCGGAGTTCAAACGAAGGAGATATGACCTTCCGAAGTTGGAGGTCATGCGTAGTCAACCTTGACGAGTTGGGCTCTGAGGACAGGCGGGCTCTTGAGGGAAGGCGAGCTCTTTAGGACAGTTGAGCTCTTCGGGACAGGCTGAGCTCTTCGGGACATGGCTGAGCTCTTCGGGACAAACTCTACGGGGCCAGGCTCTACGGGATGGAGGCTCACGGGACGACTCTGGCCCGGCCTCTACAGGGATGGGGTCTCTGACCTCTGCCTGACCTGGCCATGTGGTGCCCGGCCTGGCGCATGAGGTATGTGGCCTGCGTTGGACGGCTTCTATGGGACCGCCGCCCATATTACTATTCAGTAAAAAGACCATAACTTGGTCTACGAGGGTCCAGGTGAAATTCAAAAGCCTAACATCAAGTTCATTGACGTGGCTAAAATTTACTAGGACTCACTTCTTAATTCCCTGTATTTCTGACCTAAAAACCCATTCTAAGATCCGGCTCATATACTCGAAAATAGAGTTACCGCGGGTTCAACTTGCAGCCTAATTGCCTACTCAAAACACATATCTAGGAGCCTTAGAGCTCTTCTCAACTCAATACACGAAATGAGTTTAGGAGTTCCCAAACCCAAACCATACACAAGATAGAGAGTTCTAAACCATGTATCTAAACTTTCTAATCCAAAACTAGATTTCCATACTCCCATAGTTTTCAGACAAAATTATACTCATAGTTCCATACAACCCAAGACATGTGTATTCATACAAATATTCACAATTCCATACCTGTGACCTTCTCTTTTATTTTCCTTCTTTCTTCTTTTCTTTTCTCTTCTTCTTCTTCTTCTTCTTCCTTTCTCTTCTCGTCTCTCTTATCCGTGTTTTCTCTCCATTTCTCCAAGACTAAAATGAGATATTTATTTTGGTCTTATCCTTACCATTTCACTTTCGGAGAAACTTCCTCCCTCTTTCCTTCAAACCACTTGTCTCTTCCACTATTTTTCTTTCTTATTTGTTCTAATATCTTTTTCTTTTATTACTCTTTTGGTCCTCCAATTCTCTAATACTCTTAGTTGCTTATGCTTATTCTACTTTGGCATATGAACATTATATTATGACCATAGGTCGCCGTTAATTAGTAATTGCATAATTGTTGTAGTGAATTTAAGTTCTTTCTTATTTTATTTTTATCTTTAATTTATTTCGGATAAATATACTTTTACTTTTATTATACCCTAAACAAGTCCGAAACTGTTAGGGTATATTTCGGGTTGTTACAACTCTCCCCTCCTTAGAAGAATTTCGTCCTCGAAATTCATACTCTGTCATTTGCATGTTCTATGTCAAGTCCTTTCTTTTCTTGTCTTTTATATTTTCTTTTCGACAGTTTATATGTCGTGTCTTTTACTACTCCATTATCATCTATACATGCATCTCAATTATTAAATAGAATACATACCAGCAATCACATGGGAACATCCACCTTCTCGAACTTTGCATAGCATAAGCTCGTCTTTGGTGTATAGGTCTTTGGATGATCCAACGTCTCGACATTGGACCTCCATGTCCTATGTGTGATTGGACCACCCTCGACCCCAGTCGAAGGTGTAACATGGAGCTTCTCTGCTACTTCCTTGCGGATTTATCTTAACTCTGGATTCTCTTGGACAGTTGGCCAAGAAGTGATCTGTATTCCCACATCTGAAGCACCCTCCAGTCCACACTCTACAAACACCTGAATGTCGTCTATGGCAATGAAGGCACTCTAGATTCTTTCCTTGTCCTGTGGACATGTCTCTCCCAGAACTAGGTGTTACATTTTGTCTTATTTTCTTTGTAAATGAACCATGAGCTGGCTTAGCTTGAGACTCTCTGACTCTTTTACCTTCTTGAGACCTTTCTTGAGTTTACTTATTTGGTCCTACTTTCATAGCATCTTGTACCAATTGACAAAACGTCACCTGCTGTAGAGTAGTCGCAGGTGCTATATATTTCTTGATAGACTCATGCAGTCCATCCAATATCCTAGCCATGTCTTGTCTTTATTCTCGACCAAGGCTTCATTTGAAACTAATTTGAGTCGACTCTCACTTCTAATAGATTAAGAGGATCAGCATTTGAAACCCTTGTTCCACAGGTTAACACTCATGACTTCTTAGGGATGATCCATCTATACCAAACACAAGGACATCCACATCAGAGGCTAACACTTTTCTATCGTATGTATTTATCTTTTATATCTTGTGTACTCTATCTAGATTTCGTGTCTTTATCTTTCTATCTAGATTACGCCTAAATAGGCTCTTCGAAACACCTAAACCTAGGCTCACGTTACTCTACTTATCCACACCCCATTCTGATCAGGCCACTTATGGCGGATCAGTACAGTCTGGGCGAGACTATATCTTGGGACTACATTGACACATTCTTTCTCGAGGCGAACTTGTACACGTAGTTTATCTAGGCAATTTACGTAACAAGCAAAATCATTTTCATATAAAGAACTACCAACTGAGTGGTGTCCCTCAACATCTATATACATATCTGGAGTCCCATTTACTTATACATGTACATTTTTTCTATCTGAAAACATTAGGGTGCGAGCTTGATGCGGTGAAACACATCTTTGAAATTGCTTTGCTCTCTTGATGTAGGATGTCGTCACTTATCCTTGTCTTACATACGTACCTACGGATTGAACACGTGCTAGAAGCTGCAGCTTAGTGGGAACATAAGCATGGGCGACCTGATAGTGACAGTCAAACTTATATGCATATAACTATGTACTTATCATCTTTACATTACTTATCACATGTCACATGTTCTACGTCTTTAACATATTTCCTATCATACTTTTCGCATTGTCATGTGCTTTGTCATCTACTTATCTCTATCGTTCTTAGCATATGGAACTTTCTATCATGTGTTCAGCATGTTCCATCTCGTCATTTAGGTATATACATCATATATTCATATTGTATATGACTTTCATGGTTATAGACTATATCATTTGTTATGTTCTATTTCGAATGCCCCATTATCATGTCTTGTTTCATGTATTATTTTTCATATCGCATTTTTTCACATTTATACTTTTCATATTTTCTCTTTTATGTATGCATGTACTTGTTAGTATACTTTTCGTGTCATTGACACTTCTTAATACTTATGTATATACTATCATCGCATAGCGGTCTTTATGCTATATATCTGTCATATATTCTCTTCATTTCATTTGTTTTTATGTTTCATACTGCATAAACCTTAAAGCGGATCTGAAGACTTCTTTGTTTGTGCAGAAGAATACTGTATATGCAGAAGGTATCAATACTATACGAGGCAGATGACCTATGCAGTGTAATATTATACGAAGGTATCATCCTTTGTCTGAGGCAGTGACCTATGCCGGTAATATGATGCAGGTATCGTCAGCTGTCTGGGCAGTGACCATCCGTGAGGGCCGGGCGTGGTGACCCTTTAGGCCACCTTATCCAAAGCAGGGATCTATGTCATCGACCCCAGCGCTGGGCCTCGATATACATTTCTTTATCTTTGCGGCTCAAGCTGTATCTTCCACTATAGGCATGCACATCCCATCCCTCTGAGGGTTCTAAGCAGACAATCAATGTTATTACATTTTCTGTACATATTTCATAAGCATGATTAACTATTGTTATCATGATTGCTTATGCAATATATACCATCATTACTTTAGTTTGCATTTGTTCTCATATCTGTAGCTTCATATTACGGTTCTCATATTTCTCTATAATACATATATATCATTTCATATAATATACATTCTATATCACATTTCGTTCATGTTTGCTACTCATATTCCATCTCTTCACTCTTGTATTCATATCATAATCTATCATATATTAGCATATAGCATTTGCATATAACCTATCATCGTGCATGCATTTACTCATTCTTATATTCATACATGCTTATCATTCGTGTACATATATTCATTCCTGGTTACATCTTATATCTTGTTACTTATATCTTCATATACTTTATTAGTCTATCTTATCTTATGACATATACCTTGTCACGCCCCCTATCAGTCCGACCGATTAGGATCGAGGCAGAATCCGAGGCGTGAGACTATCTATATCTTATATACTATACTTCTTGGGACTCTTATTGACTGTTCTTTCTGGCTAATACACATGCACGTAGGTATACAAATAATTTCTGTAATAACAAAAATCATTTTACATATACAAAAGAACTACCATCGGAGTGGTGTCCTTCACAATCTATACACATATATACAGAGTCCCTTTTACTTATACAAATACAATTTCTATTACAAAACATCAGAGATTGCGGAAGCAGCGCTGGTGAGCACCTATCTCTGAGTCGGCACAGCACAGTGATGTGGAATGTCTGTCCTCAGCTCATCTTCGGTACCTACAGTTGAACACCGTGCTAAAAACTGCAGCAGGTGGGAACATAAGCATAGACTGACCACCCGATAGCGTATCCACCGAAGCTTATATATACATTATATATATCTAAACATATTTCTATAACTTTAATTCCTTATCATCTTATATTCCTATTGCATGTCAATCTTTTTCTATTTCATGTTCTACGTCTTTGACATCTCCTTTATTTATACTTTTTATGTATTCCTATTTGAGTACTTTACATATTCCTATACTTGTCCTGTGTTCATCTTTCACGCTTGTTATATGTCTTTTCAATGTTCCTATTCTTTGTCAAGTTACATAGCATGTCTCTAGTCTATGTCTTTTTCATCTTTCGGTTCTATGATTTATTGCATTCTTTACTTTCATACTTATACTATCGTATACTTTCCTGTTATATGCGTTCATCTTGTACTTTTCATATCCTGTTATCATGTCCTATTCCTATACTTCATATTTTTTTTATACATTCTTATTCTATCTATCCTATACTTTGTGCTTTTGTATACTTTTTGTACTTTTCTTGTGTTATATACTTATTTTCATATCAATTTATACTGTACTACTTGTTCTTGTAATTGTTTGTACTTTCATCGCATAGCGATTGCTATGCCTCTCGTATCGAGGTCATATCTTCTATACATCATTTCCTTTTGGTTTCATGCAAATACCTTAGAGCGGATACGAAACTATGTGTGCAGAAGGTACTATCCTTTATAGCGGTGATCTGCAATCGGTTAATACGAAGGTATCATCAGCATGCGAGATATTGACCTATGTCTATATGCTATCTCGGTGCAGGAAGGTCTTATCAGCATGCAGAAGCGGTGATCTGCGCCTCATGTGGTGACCCTTGGGGCCACGATCAAACGGGATCTATGTCATCGACCCAAACGGGGCCTCGATATATGTCTATGAATATGCTGCGACAAGATTTGTATCTTCCACATAGGCATGCACCATCATCCCTCTACCAGTCTGACGAACTGATGTTTATTACATTTGCATGCGTATCTCATAGCATGAATAACTATTGTTATCATTTGCTTATGCATATATACTATCGTTACTTTATACGCGGTAGTTCTCATAAGCTTTGTAGTTTCACATTTCGGTTCTCATATATATATATATAATACATATATTAAATATCTTTTATCATTTAGTTTTGTCATCATATTTCATGAATGCATCTATGCATCTTGTATTCATATATTCATATATAGCTTTCTATATTCATATCTCTTTATATCCCATTTATACATTTCTATCATGTTTTAGCTATTCTTGTACTTTCTCATTCTATCATGTAGGCTTTTACTCATTCATTTTCATATATGTACCTATCATTTATGTACATGTTCTCATTCCTATCTTTGTCATCTTTTGCTTATCTCTGTCGTTCTTATCATTTATGTCTTTCTATCATATGTTCCTAAGCGTGTTCCATCTTATTCCTTCCGGGTATGTCTATCTTATACTCATATCTTTATTCTATCATATTGTTCTTAGCATGTTCTATCTATTCATTTAAGTATATCTATCATATAATCCTATTATACACGCTTATATTCATATCATTTAATCTTATATATGCATATGTGCCACATCATTCGTGTACTTTAGACTATCATATCTTATGACATGTTACATCATATCTTATGTATTTTATGACTTATACTGTCGTATCTTATGACATATTCCTATACCTTTCTATACTTATTGCATTATGAAACCTATGTATTCTTATTCCTCTATGAATCTACTTTATTTAGAAATTGGAATCAATCATTCGGATCCTCAAACTAAAATTATAGCATTTTCATACTTGACTAGTCCATTTACCGATTTTTCTAGTGACAGTTTGTATTACTCATTTTTCCAGGGTCTTAACTTTATATTTTGACACTATGTCCTTATAATCATTTAAAGCTAAGGTGCTAAGGGTTCTATTCCAACTGGAATCACCGATTCAGAACAGGAACTCAGGTATAAGGCTGTCAAGGCTGCTCACATATGAAGCGGTAGGAGTGGCTTTGCCTCTTTGAGTGGTTTGCAGGCCTTGAATTAAAAGTGACGATATCTATTTCTATATGGATGGTTCTCCTTGAAGTCTATTTTAATTGGAAACTTTAATCACTCAAATCAGATAAGAAATGAGGAAGTTATGGCCAAAATACAAAAACTGGTCAAAGCTTGGAAAGCGACGAGTGTACGGTACATGTCGAACATGTACCGGTACATGTTGGCCAAAAATGACCAGAAACGAAAGTGTACCGGTACAAGTTCAAAGTGTACCAGTACATGACACCCAAAATGCCCAAATTGTGTGTTTTTCTCCCATTTTTCCATATGTTTCAACCCCAATCAACTCTATACCTCATAAATACTTCAAGACCACTTCAAATTCATCTTATGATCTCTTTTCTACTCAATTTATCCATTTCAATCCTTCTCTTGTTTAAAGACCTATCATGAATTTCTTCAAAAACCATTCTAATATGAGTTATTAACCCATACATAAGCTAAACCAAAGGATTTGTTAGGGTTTATTCTAAACTACTAACTTCGATTCTGTCATTAACCATGAATCCACCCTGAAGGATTCCTACTTTCTTATTGGATTTAGAGTTTTTACCAAGATTACTTTTAAGAATTCTAGGGTCAGGAAGAAATCCTAACAAAACCCTAGGTTTTTGGGAACAAACTAATAACCATGCAGTAGTATGAAAACAATTCAAGCACTAAAATGTAGTTCCATGCCTTGTTGGCCCTTGATCTTGGCTTCTCTTCCTCTTCCTGCTTCTTCTTAACAACTTCTCTTTCTCTTCCCTCTTCTTCTCTTTTTTTTGGCTTTCCCGTTTTTCTTCCTCTCTTTGGAGACCAAATTTGGTCTTGGCCCAACTTTAATTAGGCCATGTTTGTGAAGTAAATCCATTTTTGACTTTAAGTCTTCATAATTGCATCTTGTTCCTTAGATTCTTCCCTTTTTGAAATTCAACTTATGCCATATTATCATTTGACCCCTAATCTGTCCTCTTTTATAAATTTCATATCCTTTTAACAAATTACAAAAGATTGCCCTTGTATCTTGTAAACTTTCCCGGACTCTCGTTTTATTTTCCAAAAATTCCTATTTAACTTTTAATATACCCTAAACAAGTTCGAAAACTGCTAGGGTATATTTCGGGATGTTACATACCTATACATCTCTATACTTGTACAGTTTACTTGTGCTTTATCAAACTGTCCTATCTCCTGTAGGAGTTCAGAACATAGACTTCTACTTTGATACCCTCAGGTACCCTTCATGTCCAAACTATTTACCTTTTTATCTTTTCTTCGATATTCCTTCACATATCAAATCTACTTATATTGCTATTTCTTGTTCATATCTATCTCTTTTCTCATCATGTAGTCCAATTGATTTTACCCATATCAAATCTACTTATGTTGCTATTTCTTGTTCATATCTATATCCTTTCTTACCATGTATCCCAATTATCTTTAACCAAGCGATTAGTACACTTGGTAAAACAATTCAATTTCAGTAAACTAGGTCTAACACCTCGGTCTGACCTCTACTATCCTCCCCAGGAATATGAATGGATTCTTGACTCAATGGGCTTTCCATAGAGTCCAAGAACACCCGAATTGGAGTTCAAACGAAGGAGATATGACCTTTCGAAGTTGGAGGTCATGCGTAGTCAACCTTGACGAGTTGACCTGAACTGACGAGCTGAGATGACCTCGGTAAACTTGGTCTATGACTTCGGTCTGACATCTACTAGCCTCCTCAGGCATATGAATGTATTCTTGACTCAATGGGCTTTCCATAGAGTCCAAGAACACCCGAATCGGAGTTCAAACGAAGGAGATTATGACCTTAGAAGTTGGAGGTCATGCTAGTCAGCCCCATGACAGGAGTTGGCCTAAGGCGACGAGCTGAATGACCTCGGTAAGCTTGAGGTCTATGATCTCAGTCTGACATCTACTAGCCCTCGTCAGGCATATGAATGTATTCTTGACTCAATGGGCTTTCAGAGTCAAGAACACCATCGAGTTCAAACGAAGGAGATATGACCTTCCGAAGTTGGAGGTCATGCGTAGTCAACCTTGACGAGTTGACCTGAACTGATGAGCTGAGATGACCTCGGTAAACTTGGTCTATGACCTCTGTCTAACATCTACTAGCCTCCTTAGGCATATGAATGTATTCTTGAATCAATGGGATTTCCATAGAGTCCAAGAACACCCGAATCGGAGTTCGGATGAAGGAGTTATGACCTTCCGAAGTTGGAGGTCATACGTAGTTAACCTAGCCGAGCTGACCTGAATTGGCCGAGCTGACCTGTTTTGGACGAGCTCTATCTATTACCTCGGTCTAACATCTAATATCTTCCTTAGGCATATGGATGGATTCTTGACTCAATGGGCTTTCCATAGAGTCCAAGAACACCAAGCAATTCAAGCGAAGGAAATATGGCGTTAGAGTTGAAGGTCGTGCGTGGTCGGCCCAGCGGCCCGGGCTGGGGCCGAGCTGAGCTCTTCGGGACGAGCTCACGGGATGAGCTCTATGGGGCTGAGTTCCTCTGAAAAGCGAGATCTACGGGACCCAGGCTCTTGCTGACCTCTGAGGATGGTCTGGCGGCCTCATTTGCATGAGATTCTGGCCGACCTCGTTACTATAATTCTGGCCGACCTCTCTTGCATGACTTCTATGGGCGACCACTCTTGGGTTTGACTGTCAGTAAAAAGACCATAACTTGGTCTACAGGGTCCAATTGAGAAATTCAAAGCTAACATGAAGTTCATTAGCGTGGCTACAATTTACTAGAAGGACTTACTTCAGATACTGTATTTCTGGCCCAAAAACCCCATTCTAAGATAGAGCTCTTTGCATATACTTGAAAATAGGAAATTTTGGTTCAACACCAACTAGACCCTTCTCAAAACACATATCTAGGAGCCTTAGAGCTCTTCTCAACTCAACCCTACACGAAATGAGTTTAGGAGTTCCCAAACCCAAACCATACACAAGATAGAGGGTTCTAAACCATGTATCTAAACTTTCTAGTCCAAAACTAGATTTCCATACTCCCATAGTTTTCAGACAAAACTATACTCATAGTTCCATACAACCCAAGACATGTGTATTCATACAAATATTCACAGTTCCATACCTGTGACCTTCTCTTTTATTTTCCTTCTTTCTTCTTTTCTTTTCTCTTCTTCTTCTTCTTCTTCTTCTTCTTCCTTTCTCTTATCTTCTCTCTTATCCGTGTTTGCTCTCCCTTTCTCGAGGCAAAATGAGATATTTATTTTGGTCTTATCCTTTATTCCTTTCCGGAGGAAACTTCCTCCCCTCTTTCCTTCAAGCCCTTTATCCTTCATCCTTTTTCTTTCTTATTTTTATTCTAATATTCTTTCTTTATTACTCTTTGGTCCTCCACCCTCTATTACTCTCGATTTAACTTATGCTTATTCCTACTTTGGCATATGAACTTATTATATTATGACCCTTGGGTCATGAATTGGTAATTTAGTAATTTACCCTTAATTGTTGTATTAATTCCAAGTTCTTTCTTATTTTATTTTTATCTTTAATTTATTTCGGATAAATATACTTTTACTTTTATTATACCCTAAACAAGTCCGAAACTGTTAGGGTATATTTCGGGTTGTTACAATCCTTGACTGAACTAGAGGAGGAGAAGTTATTGAGGGTCCTTAGAGATCATAAAAATGCACTCGGATGGTCTCGCCATTTGAAGGGATTCGCCTTCCATGCATGCATCGTATGGCTTCGAAGACGGGCATAAAACCTTCAAAGTGGAAGCCAGAGGAGGCTTAATCCAACGATGAAAGAGGTAGTCCGAAAGGAAGTATTGAAATGGTCGGATAACGGTAATTTATCCTATTTTGCATAAAGGCATGGGTAAGTCCGGGCCAAGTAGTACCTAAGCAGGAGGAACAATCAATATAAGAACCGAGAATAAAATATTACCGCCTTCTCGAATACACGTGGAGGACGGTATTGATTATCGAAACTGAACAAAGCCACTTGAAAATATCATTTCCCATTGCCATTAGACCGGGAGCGTCGGGATCGCTTACCGGCTATGAGAATATTGTTTTTGGCTGATATTCGCAATCAAATTGCTATAGCCCCTGAAGATCAGGAGAAGACGACATTCACATGCCCCTATGGACATTCGTATTCAGCGATGCCCTCGGGCCGTGCAATGCGCCGTGCACTTTCCAACGATGTATGATGGCCATTTTCTCCGACATGGTTGAGAAGACAATCGAAATCTTCATGGATGATTTTTCGGTATTGGGTAATTCATTTGACAACTGTCTGGAAAATTTGAGATCAGTATTGATAAGATGTGAGGAGACCAACTTAGTACTCAATTGGGAGAAGTGCCATTTTATGGTACAAGAGGGTATTGTACTCGAACATCGGATTTCAGCAAGAGGAATAGAGGTAGACAGAGCAAAGATTGAAGCAATTGAAAAATTATCTCCACCCTCATCGGTAAAAGGGATTAGAAGTTTTTTAGGCCACACTGGATTCTATCGGCGATTCATCAAAGACTTCTCTCAGATTGCAAAACCATTGTCTAATCTCCTAGTCTTAGGGACCCCATTTGAGTTTGATGCCCAGTGTTTGCGCGCCTTTTCAGTATTAAAAGATAAATTGGTATCAGCTCCTATTGTGGTAGCTCCGGATTGGTCCTTTCCATTCAACTGCATGTGCGACGCAAGGATTTTACATCGGGAGTGCAGGTTAGGTAGAAACGAGAGAAAATTTTCCGTAATCTATTATGCGTAACCTTGAATGATGCCTACGAATTATGCCACTACGTAAAAGAACTTTTGGCTATTGTCTTTGCTTTGATAAATTCAGCCTTATTTGATTGGTAACAAGGTCGTAGTTCACACCGATCATTCTGCCATTAAATACTTGATGACTAAAAAAGACGCCAAACCCCGATTAATCCGGTGGGTTCTTTTGCTACAAGAATTCGATGTTGAGATTAAAGACAAGAAAGGCACTGAGAACCTAGTGGCAGATCATCTTTCATGATTGAAAGGGGTAAGTGATGAGGTTCAAGTGAATGACGAATTTTCAAACGAGAAACTCTTAGATATTGACGACAAGAGGGCAGTTCCATGGTTTGTAGATTATGTGAATTATTTGGTAGCCAAGGTAGTCCCTCCGGAATTTAACTATCAACATAAAAAGAGGTTTTTCGCACACTTGAAACACTACTATTGGGAGGAGCCAATCCTCTAGCTTATTATCAAGGTCGACTGATCCGAGATGTGTGCCTAAGATGAAATGAACAAGATTCTCAACCACTCGCTACACTCTACCATGTGGTGGCCGTGAGAACAAATTAAGGTGCTTCAATCAAAGTTTCTATCGCCTACCCATTCAAAAGATGCTCATCATTCGATCCAATTGTATAGATGCTGAACGTAATGGGGGGTATTTCTGTAAAGGACGAATCACCACGATCCCATTACGGAAGTAGAACCGTTCGAATGCATGGGGATAGGATTTCATGTGGACCATTTCCCCATCTTATAACAACCCGTACATCTTGGCCGGGCAAGATTATGTCTCAAAGTGGGTTGAAGCACCTCGACCCACACTAATGATGCCAAGGTAGTGACTCAATTTCTTCTCGTTGTACCCACATATTCTCAATGATGGAACCCCTGCACGATCACGTATAACGGTACTCATTTTTGCACAAGATGATTGATGTGATTCAAAGTACGGGTGCGCCATTGCATTATCCCTTTCATATCACCCAACCAAATGGGGCAAGCAGAGGTGTCAAATCGAGAAATTAAGTCCACTCGAGAAGACACTTAATGGGGCCTGGTATGACTGTCTAAAAGATCGATGATGCACTCCTGGGCGCATCGAACAGCATTTAAAACACTTTCGGGTATGTCGCCTTTAGAATTGTTTATGGCAAAGCATGCCATCTTCCAAAGGAATTAGAGCATCGAGTCATCAGGCAACTCGGCGCTGGAACATGGACAATACACTAGCCGGAGAAGGCCTCACATAAATTGCAAAGAACTAGACTAATTCAGAACGGCTTATGAAAATGCCCGTGATTTACAAGGAAAGACAAAGCCCGGCAATTTATAAACACATTATCAGAAGGAATTCGAGGTGGACAACAAGTTCTCTTGTTTAATTCCCGCCTAAAACTCTTTTTCGAAAATTGAAGTCTGGGATGGCCTGGGCCTTTCACAAAGGACTAGTCTTTTCACACTGTGGGGCAAGTAGGTTACATCCTAAGAAAGGCAATATTCACAAATACACCCAACGATCAGCCGTATTTCAGGGGCGTAGTTCCAAAGCTTTTCTTATTAAGCCGGATCATTCCTTTGACCGCACTGCACGGCACGCAAGCTGGAACCAAGAGCTCTGCCCCCGAGCACATCGAGATTCAAAGGTCAAGCCGAGCTAACGACATTAAACATAGCGCTACTTGGGAGGCAACCCAAGTTTTCTTGCAATTTTCCTTTCTATGGTTTAAATTTTTATTATTATCTGCTTTAAGTATATTAGTTTTCTGTTTCTGTCCGTAATCGGAATCCCTTTTTGGATGTCTACTTTCAGGACCCGCAATCGAAAGTCTGAGGGAGGATCCGTTTAACAAGTTCAAGAGAGTCACAATTGCATGAGGGAGTTTTCTCTTATCTTGTAATCTACCGTGACGAATTACATTTTGGGGCTTCTCTGCGGACGCGCCGCGACGTTGGCTCAACGCCGCGACGCCGCTTGACCTTCTTCTCCCCGGGCACGTCAGCGACGTTGGCTTCAATGTCGCCACGCCGATTGCACTCTCTCGAACGCTATGACGCGGAAATCTCAACGTCGCGACGTGCTGATTTTACCACTGAACGCCGCGACGCTTGAGCTCAACGCCGCGACGCCGGGTTTGCACCTTCAGAACGCTAGCGACGTTGGATCCTCAACGCCGCCACGCAGCTACCGGAACATCGCGACGCTAGATACTTTCCTGAACATCGCGACGTCACCGGTTGTCTCGACGCTATCTCCCCGCTTAAGGCCCAAATCACCTTCAATTTTTTTTTTTGCTCCTACTTTCCTTCTTCTTACCTGAACCCTAGTGTCCTGTTTCGCGCACCTACCCAAACCCTTGCCGGAGTCCACTTCCTCACCGGTCGGAGGCCATTCTTTTGCCCTCCGACACCCTCTCTGACTCCGCTGCCACCATCTCTTTCCACAAATCTCGCTCCCGTCCCCTCGCTTACATTTCCACTCCACTTAAGCCGCCCTCGCACCGGTCTAGTCATCCACCCAGCCCAGGAGCTCACGCTTGAGTCACATGAAACATTTAGGTCTATTTCAGGTTGGTAGGGTCACATTTAGGGTCACAGTGGCACTCAGTTAGTCTTCGTTTTTCCTAGTGCACTCTAGGTGTTTGTCATATTGCCTAGCCCAGTTGTGTGTGCCACCTTGGTGCCATTTCATTGCATTACCCTCCTAGGAGTCTGAGTCCTTTCCCTAATGTCTGGAAAGAGGTAGAAGTTGCCTACAAAACGGGGTCGGGCCAGTGAGGATCCGACCCCGAATTTCGATGTCAAGAATGTCTGCTACTAAGTGGTGCTCGACCGGTTCCTAAGACCATCCGTGCAAGAACCATTCTTTCATTAAGGAAAAGGGTTTCCACTGACTCATAGATTTTTTCCGCAAGACAATTATGCCAAGGGATGGCCGCACTTTGCCAACCACCCTCATCCAAATACGATGAGTGTGGTACGAGAATTTACGCCTAACCTCGCCTCCCACGCCGCCAAGAAGGTTCGAGGAGGGGCAAGGGTCGACTTCAGCCAGTGGAGTCGATCAATCGCTATTATAACTTGATCATGTCTCCTGAGCCGCTTGATCGGCGCAGTGACCGACTACCCCGAGGTCATCGGGGTCTTGACTAATGGGCGGAAGCGAGCGGAAACTCAACAGCCGAGGGCCATGCCGCCCACTTCAAGGCCAAAACATTGGCCTATATCCCTGTTGTCCGGGCATCACTTCATCACGTCGCCTCATCTCGACGACTTTAACGTGTGAAGTGACCCAAGCGTGCCCCGCCAACTATGCCAGTCATTCGTGATATCTTTGATGTCAGCGTTATCGAGGACGCCATCCTCCATAACCGGGATGCTAAGATGAATTTGGGGCACTCTTTCCTCATTTATGGCTTATGCAAATGAGTCGGGGTGCCCCTAAATGACAATGAGGCGTGGTTACACCCCATCAAGGCAATATCAGTTAAGAGGGACAAACCGGGTGTACCACGACCTGAGGGGGTCTATGATTCCGGCCATGAGCCCTCGGACGAGGATGAGCTTCATGAATATCGGGCCCGCTTTGGACTCCTAGGTGACCCCTAAGAGGACATTGGTACCTCATCTCACCTTAATATCCGCCACCACCGCAAAGAGCCCACCGAGGCCGCCGGCGGATGCTTCAGGATGCTCCATGGCTATCCTCATTACGGATACGAGGCTCTTCGCTACCGACGTGTATACGGTTTCTCGGGGCCAACCGGTGCCATTATTCTTGATCATTAAATTCAGTCCTCTCTAGTCACTATGCAGCCTTTTGCTCATCACTAGCCGCCACCACAGCTGATTCCGTCTGATCACCGTGGAGTTCCTCACCTTTCTTATGTTATTTCACTGCCAAATGTGGTACGCCCATTTTTGCTGGGGAGTGAGCGGTGCTCAAGCTGCGTAGATTAGTTTTATGTTTAATTATTTAGTTTATTTTCATTTATGCATGTTAGTTTACATTTATGTTTAGTTTTATTTACGCTATTATCTAGGATGTTGAGTTTTGTGTTTAGTCACATTTTGTGTTTTAAGTAGATCATATATTATGTAGTAGCCGTGTCGTGTTTAGAAGAAAGGTAGGATGCCATGCTTGAGAGTAGGGGATTACTTTTGAGCCGAATCCACTATTGTCATGGAAGAAAGGATTCAATGGATGTTTGAATGATCGGGAATTAGGTTGAATAGGTGGGGAGGCATAGTGAATAACCTCCGGCTATTCAAGAAACTATTTCTCAAGGAACCACACTCAAGTACAAATGACCTCTGTGGTATGCCTAGGTGGTTGATCCACTACCAAGGTTCAACAAACCCTGGGAGTCTCTAAACACTAAAGAGATGGGACAGAGAGAGAGAGAGAGAGAGAGAGAGAGAGAGAGAGAGAGAGAGAGAGAGAGAGAGAGAGAGAGAGAGAGAGATAGAATAAGTGGGATCTATCGAACCTGCATCCGAGGGCCTTCAGCCCAAATGCCCTGAGCCAACTTGCCTGGAGTCATTGACTTCACTGCCTGTTACAGGGGATAGAAGATGGAAGTTTCCCACAACTTAGGGCCTTTTAGGCTCAAGTGAGTGTTCTGGGTGACGCTCGGGGAACTCGAATGCCCGGTGCCCTTAACCAACTCGTGTGAGTCACCAACTAATCAGCTACATGGACACGCAACACAAACTTACGGGCACCAGTTTTGTTCCCATGTAGTGAGTAGTATATTAGAAATTGCACACGTGCTCTAACTTTTTGTAGTTAGATTTTCCCAATTAAAGAGTCAACTCAAGCTCGGGGGCCAACCCTAAGTATACACTAGAGGTCATTTATTTCACGCACATAGGGTCCTTGGGAAAGGTTATTGAATACCCCGGATGCTGAGGCACTAGTCAACTTCACCGAGTTCAACCTAGTTCTTTTGAAAGTCGAACACCTTTGCAAATCCTGTGAACTTCAAATAGAATGGCAGCGGTGTGAAGCGGTCCAATTTGATCCTCTATCTATCAGCATGGGCATCACTATCTTCGTGTTAGACTATAGTATGTAGAGTGTGTGTTCAAATTAGAGTCAGTTCTTGCTTGGGGATAAGCAAGAAGCTAAGTTTGGGGGTGTGATGAGTGCCTAAAACACTCAAAGTTATACCCACCGTCTTTCGCTTTTACCGCTATTTTACATTTAAATATCGTGATTTTTGTTCTAATATCTCGATTAAAGGCAACTGCATGAATGCGTGTGAAATTGGTGCGAAAAGGGTAGCTTTAGAAGACGAGCAGAGATGAAAGTGCATAAGATGGCGAAACGTCATGACGTTCTAACATCGCGACGCCCCCATCGCCGCGTGACGCCCCAACATCGCTGATCGCTGGGTCAACTAATTTAAAGTCACCGCGGCAACGTCGCGATAGTCTCAACGCCGCGACGCCAAGGCGAAGCTTTATTTTCTCATCATTAAAAGCAAAAAGGGGAGCAGAATTGGAGGCATGGGGAATCGTATGAACTAGGGCGAAAATCGTGAGCAAGCAAATGACGCTAAGCTAACAGTTAGAGCCGTTGATTTGTATTTTTCCTCTTTTTGGACAATAGTACTGATGTTTTACATATTACATATTGGTATTTTCTTATTCAGTATGTTCTAGATCTACACTTAGGGTATTGTTGAACCCTGTCATACTTTTATAAATTAAAGATCAGTATTTTTTATTATTCAGTTGTTTATAATTCGTTAGCATCTGCTCTATATCTAGGAATCATTTAAGGATATGTCCGGCCACATGAGCGTGACTATAACTGGGATCTGAGATCTCGAGAGATGAGGATATCCAGGATCTCGAGTGAGGGCAGCCTTCCGGTCGATCTCGCAATGTGAGATATTCCGATCCCGAAGGTGGCAATTAAGGTTAGAACATTTAAGATTTCAGAGTACTCAGTCAGTAGACAATCAACCTAATTGAGCAAGATAGGAGGATACACCTCGAGAGAGGGTACTTCGTAATCAAGATCACCTAGCCACTAACAAATCATAAATAAACTGAATAATATCATCTTTAAGAAATAATCCATCGAAAGTGACAGGGGGAGACATAGCCCTAATCTCCATTACACAACAATTCATTCGGGATCGCCTTGTTTAGCTTCATATCTGCACACTGGGCACTTCTTTCACACAATACGTATATCTAGATAATATTTGAAAAGAAAATCTCTGTAGTCAACATACCTATCCCCGTGGATCGATATCCGTACCATTGGTACACTATATTACTTGGGGCGACGTTTGCACTTGCGCACATAGGGCTGACATTTTACACAACACTACCAACAGCATCATAACCACATTTAATACATAATTTCTTCCTTTTATCACATACTAATTTAAATCACTTTTGTAGCATATTATTTTGAATCCAAGATTTCAATATAGGACTATAAGATAGAACCTGAGCAATAGTTATATTCAAAGGAAGTAATTGGTAAGATCACTTACTATTATCAAGGCCTTGGTAATTTTGGAAATGAGGTAAATCAATAGGTTAGCATTTATAATTAATTGATTCAATTTATTTGGTTACACTACACTGCATGGATCTGATAAGTACATTTTCAACAAATGTTATGTCTGTTTGAGATGTGAAAAGAGGATTCATGATAGAGTAGCAATAGCTTCAAGATTGAATGGCTCTACAAGCCAGAATTTCTCATTAATACTTTAAAAGTAAAGTCTATTATCATGTTATTATTAGATTTTGAATGTTAGTTATTTTTATGGAAGTTGAATGGTGGTTTATGCATAGAAGCCACGCTCCCACATTGAGGAATTTGGCTCTTAAGGTTCTTCCAAACCGTATCTTCACGTGAGAGAATCGAAAGTATTAATTTTGCCTTACCATTACATAAGACAGAAATCAAGTTTGCTACCTTAGGCTCCAAAAATTAGTTATTTGTTATTATAACATGAAACTAAAGATACATGATATGCAAGCAGAGACCAATAAAGTTGCTAAAAATAATTACCTTGATTTACTCGATATTTTAGCCAAGTTTGGTGAAGAAGAGGATAATCAATTATTCTAATGAGTTAAACCTCTCAATTTGAATGATGAAAATGGAAATCCAGATTCACGAATTGCTACACATATTCAAGAAGTGATAGGTTTTTTTCATACATACTTTTATATCATTAATCATCTATCAATCATATGCTTTTATGGTGTTTTTAACAGCTCTAATGCTTAATTTTGTCATCTTCTAGCTTTAGGAACATTTTGAAGCAAAGAAAGAATAAAGAGGGAAAAATTTATGAATTTCTGGGTTGTACCATGACCTCCCTTGGCTTCAAGCATGATATGGATGGATTCTACACCTTCTAACATTTCCAACGAGTCCAAGATCACCCAATTCGGAGTTTGAATGAAAAAGATACGACCTCATGAAGTCAATAGAGGATTTTCCAAAACACCACATGCAACACCCCTCAACGTTTGTGCATTTTCAGTCTACCTAGTGGCCTCCAATGACTCCAAGATTATATAGATTCTACCCTTTCTTATCTTTTCATAGAGATCAAAATCATTGCATTTGGAGGCCTATGAGAGAGTTATGATCATCTAGTCGAAGGTGTTTGTCACAACGGCTTCATTGTTTTCTCCAAGAAAAGCTTTCGCCGAGCAAGGGGTTTCAATTGGGCGAACCAGAGCCATGCAAGAAGAAAGCGCACTGGGGCCCTCCGGGAGGCGGAATATTTCAGCCTCGCGAAGGATTTGAGCCTTGCAAAAATTACTGTTATTTGACCATTTTTGCCTTTTGAAGTGCTCTCCATTTCCTAAATCCTATAAATGGGGGTTTTAGACTTGTCAAGGGTTCGAGTTTTTGGAAGGAGAACACCTCTCCTTAGTGGTTTCCTCCTCTCTTCTCTTCAAAGTGTTTCACTTAGGTTTTTATTTACTACGGTTTTTGTAACTGTAGAGCAGAGTTTGAGACGAATTTCATCTCCCATTTCTTTTATATCTCTAAACTTTACTCTTTTTATTAATATTTCATCATTATGTTTATGTTAAACATGGTTTTATTGGATTTCTTGTCAGAATGAGTGGTTAAACATCCCCAGGTTGAACAGTTTGAAGTCGATGCTTGATTTATATAATTTTTAAATGGTTTTGTGAATTTATTCTTATGTTGATGTGAGCTAGTGTAATTCGGATTATTATGGTTTCCACGAATTTATTTATGTCGGGAAGTGAGTTTGGCATTCTAGTGCACAAAGGGTTTCCAAAGTGACAGTTGGAAATATACCCTTAGGCCTTGACCTTCACCCCCAAATGTGTCTTAATTGACAAAATCAACCTAACCTAGTCAAAGAAGTTTAGGAAATTAGGAATGTCTAATACTAAAAGGATTTTATTAGGGGAAGAGCCACCTTAGCATTATGTGAGGATCGTATGGACCGAGAGGTGACCGATTCAAACATAGTCCGGGTAATCCTATCGTATGGACCGAGAAGTGACCAATAGGATTCCCAAGGAAATAATTGCCTTCTAAAAGTATCACTGATTCGTGCCACAGTAGGTTGAGCTAAAATCAACAAAATTTATATACACCTAAGTTCCTACTACTCGTCAGAAATGTTCGTCGCAGATAGTGTGGTCTGTGTGGTCGAACACTGTGGATGGGTTTTCATTCTAAAAATGATTTGCATAAGTGCACAAAGGTAAGGCTTTTTATTTGACTTTTGGATTCGCTTCAAAACAAAGGGAAGTAGGTTGAAAACTCGAGAAATTGTAAAAACTCAAAGTAAAGTGTGAAAAAGTTAACTTGAAGATTTAGTCACGATCCTGTGTTGGGCAAACAAGTGTCCCCGTTTTATCCGCTGCTATGACAAGCAAACCTATAGTCCCTGGAATAACCGGATCTATGTTTAACTAGCAAACCTCACCCTAACAACAACTCCTATTTGAGTCAACATAGGTAGCATGCAGTTATGGCCCCTTTACTGTTTGAAACCCTAGCATTAAATATCATTTCAAAAGCTCGTAAAGACCATCTAATGAACCACAGTGCATCTAGCAATAAGTATGCACTGTATCCTAAAGCATGGAGAGTATCACAATCAACAACATTCAATGCTATTCAACCCTAATTGAGAAGATGAGGGCCACAAATACAAAGATCAGACTTTCGGGGCATAAGAGGACAAATGATGCATATGCCCCACCACCAAGCTAGCTCTTCCTCTTCAAAGAAAGGAGGCTTAGCTACATCTTCAGTTGTCATCCTCAAGAGGGGTGTTTGGCAGCGAAGAAAGTAAAAGAAAGAGGAGAGAGAAGAGAGGAAAATAAAACCCTAACTAAAATACGAGACTTTATTTACAAAAATGAAAACTTACAAAATTTCTTCTCCCCCAAATTCTTGCTTCCCAAAATCCTCTCTATTGATTACAAAAAAAGGAGGGGTTTATATAGGCCACCTCAATATTACAGTAATACCAAAATTACAAATTCGCTAAGTTAAAGGACAAGAGAGTAATACACCAAATTTGGAGCTCCAAGAAGCATTAAATATAAAAAAAACACGACGAGGCAAAGAATTCCCGCTTAGGATTCGGTTGGATTTCGCTATAGGTAGCGAAATCACCATGCATAGCTTAAATAGAAAATTTCATAAGTTTGCACTCGCTAGAGCGAAATTTCGCCAGCTTTAGCGAATTTCATTAGCTTAAATAAATTTCGCTAGCTTAGCTTAAATTTTGTGAGTAGTAACTGGCGAATTTTCGTTAAGAACAAAGGCCTAGCGAACTGGCTATTCATAATTTGAGATTAAGCAGGTTGCTGGTTTAGCTAAGGCTGCGGGTACTCGCATTCTAGCGAAAATTTTTCGCAACTCTAGCGAAATTCCTGTGCTTTGTCGATCTCCACCGCATTTCATCTCGTTTCAATCGTACCAATTTTTCTTCATTTACTTTCATTTTTATTGATTCGGGCTGGTTGATGGCTGACACTTGAGTTCAAACTTCATGATTCATCATACATCCCATATTGAACTTCTAAAGTGCGCGAAACTACAAAAACAGCCAAAAATACTTAAACTAAGATAAGTGCTACTAAGAAGATCAACACTTCACCAGAGTAATGACATGATTACGCGCAAAGCACTCAAAACCTATCTAATATAGGGTTCAAAATTGCCCTTTGAGCACCAATCACACCCCCAACAAAACGCCGCTAGTCCCTTAGCAATGCAAAAATAAAGGAGATGCATGTGGTGATTTTCTCAAAAGGCTATGATTCAAAAGGTAAAATGTGTACATATAAATAAAGATTTTTAAATTGAAAAATTGAAATCAAATTTGAAAACCGATATGAAAGAACCAAAACCATACAAGAACAATTTCAGGTCAATATTGGATCCACTATTCTCAACTTGAATTTCCACCTAAGTCTAATGGTTCTTTAACTAACCAGATTAAGCCAATAAATTGCAAAATTTGTCCCCTCCCAACCTAGTAACTGCCATGGCCTCAGCCGTTGAACAACCTAGATAAGGATAGTTACGCGACTTCTTTCTTTATTCAACTATATTGTGGTGCATTGCTTAAAATTACTTCACTCAAAGTCCGTAACATCCACCGATGACTCCTAACCATTTAAGGTTGCATCAAGCCAAAGGATTCACTGACCACTAACTCTAGTGCTTCACCTCGACTCAACGACTTCAAAATTAAGCACCTACAAATCAAGTGTTAGACTCTACCTATCCACCCATGTGTAACGAACACTAAATCGATGACTCCCAACCAATTAAGGTATAGGCATCAGTCAAAGGTTACGACAGGCCTCTGACTGCGGCTCTGGTTTCAAAACTCTTCAATGACTTTATTTTTCTTTTCTTTCTTTCTTTTTCTTTTTCTTCTTTTTTTTTTTTTTCTTTTCTTTTCCTTTTGGAAGACTACTGTCTTCAACATGGGTAACACAAACCTATCCTAGGTCTGCCAACATGCTTAAGGCCTACTATGCAAAGTTTAAAGGAATAAACAAATTCACAGCCTCATCGAAATAATCCTGAGGCAAGCAGAATTAGCATAAGGAGAAGTTTTCTGTTGAGCATGTCGAACTTCAATTGACCAAAATTTAATTCCAAGCATGAATTTTGTTCTAGCATAGAGGTGTGATAACGTTGCTTCACTTCTAACATAAAGCAATTCAATTGTCCAATTTGAAGCAATTCAATTGTCCAATTGAAAAGAAAAACACATTTAAACAAAGTGGAGGCACAAAACCTGACATGCAAAAAGCTGTATATATATAAACAGAATAGCTTTTGATATAGCCAAAATGGCTAATACATGAATACAAAGCTAAACACAAAAATATCACCGCCTACTATGGCTAATACATAAATCCTAATCAAAACCAAAGAGGTAAATGATGCCGGCAACTATACAAAATCATAAAGACTTAACCACCCCAATCGTGGTGGTGGTGGTGGTGGGTCCGAAGATGCTGGCCGCCGTAACATCCAACAGGCTGCCCGCGCCCTCTCCCGACGTGAACACGAGGAAGGCCCAGTGGGTCATAACTGTCGCGATGAATGCACCGGGCCAACCTCGATCCTCGGCTGCCCGTTAGGGCCGCTAGTGAGCAGATAGCATCCATCACACCGGGCCTATCTCTCTCGAAATGGGCATAACTCGCATCCATTAATGGTAGTGTCGGTCAGGATGGGTCGGGAGATTCGCTGCAGCGTACCGATGTAAAGGTGTGAGGCGGAGATGGAGGTGACATCTATGGAACCGATCAGATTCGGCCTGGGCATGTATATCATCGCTGTGGTGGTCTCACCTCCCGACCCGGTGATCTCCTCCGGTCCCGCGGGTCGTGGCTAAAGACACGGTGATAGTCACCCACCCCGCTCCACTGACATGATCAGAGGGCATCGAACCCTCATCTCGATCCTAGCTTCTCCGGAAACCCACGAGAACCCGGCAGCAGTCTCGCATAAGTAGTGGAAGGCTCGCCCTCGTGCCAGGTCCCCTTCCCGATGGACCTTCTCTCGAACTGCAACAGAGCGACCACCAGCCAGAGGGACCAACCAAAATCCCGAGATCCCAGAAAGAGCCTCCAAAATAGCTCCCCTTCTCTGCACATAATGCTGCAGAGGGAATAAGCTCGTCCCGAATGTGATGGCTCGATCAATTGCATCCGAGGCGTGAAGCCGTCCCAGAGAATATCGGGTCCAAAGAAGGTACCTCGCCGCGCTCGAACCATCCGATGAGGTGGGCGGCCCAATCTCTCCGTGAATCCTCTCGCATTGGTCGGGTATACGCAGCCAAGAGTCGCAAAGATCGCCGCCTGAAAATTTCCCGCTACGATCATCACACATCGAACTGGTCACGACTAGCCGATCCTCTGCACGCCATCGAGCGGTAGAACCGCAACACCACTCATGCGCAGTAACGTCGCCAAACGCGAAGGCAATAGTGAATACCTCGATCAACCTCTACGACTTTTAGATTCAGGATCACCAAGACGGACGTCGTGAGTACGACTCGATGGAATCCGTCACATGGAGTCGCACATTCCCTAATGGGGTTCCCACAAACAATGGCCATTTAACTCAGGCAAAGCACAGTCAGACAGTCGCCGCAAAGATGTGACCTGTGACTACGCGCCGAGAGGATGATGACTACTGGGCCCGATGTGCGCCCGCTGAAGGCCCGGGCCTCCGAACTCTCCTCCGAGGCAGATGGCACTGGTCCCATCCGCACCGAGAAGGCCGAATCGCGAGGTTCCTCGTAACGGCCTCGGGACCTGATGACCGAGCTCCGTGACCGGCTTCGAGTCGGGCCTCTCTCGTATTTAATCTCACCCGGGTCGAATGCGTGGACCCACCCCGAGTACGAACCATACCGAGATCAACAAAATAATCGGGAAAAGGGCCTCGACTCCACCGAAAAATGCGTACCGAGGCTCAGATCTCTAAACTCGAGGCTCTCCCCAGGATACCACTACTCCGCGCAAGCAAACGAACTGTGGCTCACCGGGTTTAACCGAAATCGGCCCCGAATCGGGCAAATAAGTGCCTGTGAAAGATCAGATGCGGCGCAAATCAAAGAACCGAGGGCACTGCAACTGCTCTCGCAAAGTGGAGGCTCAACAAGGCCCGACAGAGGTGGCTCAGTCAGTAATGAATGGTCAAAGCCCATGCGCAGGTGAGTTTCAATGACATCAACGAGGCTGAGGATCGAGGTACGTGCAAGGGCTAGGTACTGTGGCGACGGCATGGCAAAATAAACTCAAGGCCCGCCGCTGCATGAACTCCCGGGCAAGAGCAAATGGTGGCACTGGGACTGAAAGCCTCAGTAAGGCATGCAGAGACTGACGCAGGAGCCTGGAGCAAAAATGCGCAGGCTTCACAAGGCAGAAGTGAAATGGCGAAATGGGATGCCCTTCCACCCGGTTTAAATAGGCTCAAGCCAGGTAAATTTAAGGGTTCTCATTCCATTTTTCGCATTTAATACTAATTTGGCCATGCTAGCTCTCAATCCAAAATTTTAAATTAAATATTACTAATATAAAAATTATTATTATAAAATTTACTATATGAACTATAAATAAAATTTAACAAACAATACTATACTATATAAACAAAGTACTAAATATTAAAATTACTAAATTAAAAGTTTGCTAAAATAATTGAAATTAACTAAAATTTACTAACTTAAAACAAAAAGTAAACATGGTGAACTGCAATTCGTTTATGGAAACCCGAACCAGTTCATTCTCAAAATTTACTCAAGGGGGGTCAAGGAGAATAATCTCCTCAACCCCGCAAAGAGTCCGGGGCTGACTCCATGGTGTCAGTCTAAATGCTGATTTGCTCCTCACCGATGGCTTGTGAATCGGGAGGAGTTGGCTTCATAGCCGTGTTGATGGCAAGACCAATATCTCCTCATCTCCATGGCTGATTACTCCTTGCATTTCCTGGACACCGCCTCGCACACGATCAATTGAAACAACTTCATCGTAAATTTGATTTTCGCCTAACAAATTTCGCTTGTTGTTCAAATGGGAAGATGTTTAACCTGCTGTCATGTTACCAAAGGTTAGTTGCATGACTCCATTCCTAGCACTTACTGCATCAAGGTGGCAAAATGGTCTTCCTAAGATGATCATATAATAACTGTTCATTTACACTCAGTTTCGTTGTCAAGCACCACAAAATTCATCGGATAGTAGAATTTGTCTATCTTCACTAAGACATCCTCAACTATCCCCCTTAGGGATTTTCTACTGATCTATCGGCCAATGAGGGTGATGTTGGTAGGTCGGTTCACCTAGACCTAACTCCGCCAGATAATTCGATCACGCATGAGGTTCACATCACCCTAAATCAAGCAATGATTTCTCTACGCAATCTCCTACCAATACTGATCGAAATTGTGCAGAGATCCCGGATCCTCAGATTCGACTGTGTGGCATTTGCTTTGATTATGGCACTGACTTGTTCAGTGAGAAATGCCTTCTTCTCAATGCCTAATCCCTTCTTTGACAGGCAAAGATCTTTCGTGTCTCGTGATAAGGTGTACCTCGTTTGATTATGTCCAAAAGAGGTATGTTAACCTTCACTTGCCTTAAGACTTAAAATGCCCGCCACGAGATGCCTTCTTCTTACTTCTAAGTGCTCGTGGAAACGGAGGTGGTATGTGATTGAATCTTCCTTAGAGAATATGCTCAGATCGCACCTCTCCCTTCGGGATTCTTCAATGTGTTTTCGCATGGTTGAGCAACCTCTTTTCCACTCCTTTGTGATTATAGCCTTTAATTCTCTATCCATTCCCGAATCTGTTGGATGACCCCACCTCATGAATTCCCTCGGGATTTGGAACCGTTTGTATTGGAAACCTCCCTTCTCACCAAGCAACTTGTCGATCTCGTGATTGAATGAGGTTGTCAATTTTGGGTTTTGATTGCTCTCAAGCCCACCTATTCTCTCGTCGTTGTGCTCTTTACAAGATCAACTTTGCATAGCCGCATTGATTCCTTTTTGTTCCTCAACAAAGTTGCCCACCACCTTACTCAAATTCAATATGGCTTGTTCAACAGGAGAAGAAAGTGGAAAAGGCTGTTGTTGTATTGAAATGGAACCAAACTGCTGCTGTGCTCTTGAAGGGGCGTATACAAGGGGTTTGGATTTCCATGACAAATTTGGACAATTTCTCCAATTAGGGTTATTAGTGTCACCATATGACATCTATGGGTGGTTTATTTTGACTTATGGCATGGGTATGCTCGCAAAGGTTCTGGGGTACTATTTAACGAAAATTGAAGTAAAAAAATTGGGATGAAGATAACCTATTTACCGCTTGCATTTCATGCTGATTTTTCATTTCCGGGCCTCATCCCCACCTCGCTAAAGTGGTCAGTTCATTTGCATCTCTGTACCTCTAAAGTGCACATGCCCCCCTCGCCTGGCTTCAAGGTCTAGATCTTTCGGCTTCCCTTGATTCGCTCATCCCATGCCTTTGAGGTTTCGCCCACATAGTTCAAAAGTCCATGGCTTCATCCGGTTTTTGCTCAAAAGTTACTCCCCACACATAGTCTCCTTATTAGTTGAGACATACCATCATAGAAATGGTTTACCAGCATCCATGTATCAAACCCATGATTTAGGGCATGCAATCGATGGTCTCCCATAAATCTCTCCCCAACACTATAAAACCTTTCTTCACCGCCATCCCGAAATTGCAAAGGTATAGATTTGTCTTTTCAAATTATTAGTCTTATGAGCACCTAAGAACTTCTTCAGAATTTCGTAGCTCTACTAATTTCTAATGGTTCTAGGCCTCAAAGTGAGTATAGCCAAATCTTGGCCTTGTCCTTAAGGGGTCATCGAAATGCTTTTACTTCAGCAAATCCATATCCATCATACCTTGAAGGTAGTGCAACCTCCTCAAAATCCCTTAATATGAGTGTATGGATTTTCATTTTCCATACCATGATACGCGTGGAAGTAGTGGGTACTAAATATGGCCTCACCGCTACATCTTTCAGCGTGGAGGAATGATACAGATGGGGCACTAACTCTAGGAGGGTGATGTGATCCCTCATGGTTCTATACATTTGATTCATGGGGGTTCCCGTTGACTTTGTTGTTCCTCAAAATGATCCATGGTATCAGTATGTACACTGACTTCACTAGCTAGGTCAAGTTGTGTACTTATCCTATGCAATCTACCTGATGTGTCTCTATCCCACTGTTGCATAAACACCTGTTACAAAATTTATAGAGACAGCAAAGAGCACCAACAAAGCTTGCAAAAAGGTTAAGATTAACTACAAGAATTAAAATCGATCAGAAAGCAAAACAGCGGCAAGCTTAATGCAAAGTGATAAAACCGCGCTCCCCGCGAATCGAAAGTGACAAAAAGGGGTAAAAAGGTTACCTCCACTTGTGATGTTGATCACAAGACCATTCGTAGTTTGGCACCATCCCCGGCAACGACACCATTTGATTCGCCAGGCCACGTAGGGCCGAAAGCTAAAATCAACAAAATTTATATACACCTGTTCTCACACCGGGCCGTAGTCAAGCTACTGCGAAGATAAGGGTCAGGGTCGAACACGAGGATGGGTTTTTATCCTAAAAATGATTTGCATAAGTGCACAAAGGTAAGGCTTTATTTGACTACTGGCTTCCAAAACAAGTGGGAAGTAGTTGAAACCGAGAAAATTGTAAAAACCTAGCAAGTGTGAAAATAACTTTGAAGATTTAGGTCACTAACTTGGTAAGTTAGGGAAAACAAGTGTCCTCGGGTTTTATCCTGCTGTTATGGATACAAACTATAGTCCCTAAGTATATCCGATCTATGTTTAACTAGCAAACCTCACCCTAACAACAACCCTATTCGAAACAACACAGTAAGATGCGCCTACGACCCCTTTACTGTTTGAAACCCTAGCATTAAATATCATTTCAAAAGCTCGTAAAGACCATCTAATGAACCACAGTGCATCTAGAAATAAGTATGCACTGTATCCTAAAGCATGGAGAGTATTGGCTAAATCAACAACATTCAAAGCTATTCAACCCTAATTTGAGAAGATAAGGGCCATAAATACAAGTGACTGAGACTTTCAAGACAAGAGACAACATGCATATGCTCCCACCACTGCTAGCTTCCTTCCTCTTCAAAGAAAGGAGGCTTAGCCACATCTCTTAAGTTGTCATCCTCAAGAGGGGTGTTTGGCAGCCAAGAAAGTAAAAGAAAGAGGAGAGAGAAGAGAGGAAAATAAAACCCTAACTAAAATACGAGACTTTATTTACAAAAATGAAAACTTACAAAATTTCTTCTCCCCCAAATTCTTGCTTCCCAAAATCCTCTCTATTGATTACAAAAAGGGAGGGGTTTATATAGGCCACCTCAATACATGAAAATACTGAAAACAGCAAATTGGCCAAGCAAAGGACAAGAGAGTAATACACCAAATTCGAGTCGATTAGCATTAAATACAAAAACAGACGGTGCGAAATTCGCTAGGATCAAGAATTTCTGCTAGGTAGCGAACACTCATGCATAGCGAAGAGAAAATTTCGCTAAAGCTTGGCAATTTCGCTTAGGTTAGCCAAATGCCATACGAAATTTTCGTGAGTATGGAATTGCAGAATTTCGCTAAGAACAAAGGTTTCCAGCTTAAATCGCTGGTTTGGGCTAAACTTGAGATTTCAAGCAGGTTAAATTCTACAAGGTTATGAAATTTTCGCAATCCTAGCCAAAATTTCCTTAAACTCTAGCTTAAAATTCCAGCTTTGTTTCTTCGATCTCCACTGCATTTTCATCCCTATTCTTCAATCGCATCAATTTTTCTTCATTTGGCCTCATTTTTTCATTGATTCTGGGCTGGCTGATGGTCACACTTGAGCTCAACTTCATGATTCATCACATCCCGTTGGCTGAACTTCAAAGTGCGCAAAACCCAGAAAATACAGCCAAAAATACTCTCTCTAAACCCGCATAAGTGCTACTAAGAAGACTCAACACTTCCGATCTGTATAAATGACATGATTAATGCGCAAAAAGCACTCAAAACCTATCTAATATAGGGTTCAAAATTGCACTTTTTGGGCACTAATCAATCACATTTCATGACCTAGATGGACCGAAAGGAGAATAGGGAGTAGGTGTGAGAAATTGAGGGGAGACACGGAAGTGTAAACCTCATACCGGTTTCCTTGGACAAACACAAGTATACTTTCACTCAATAGACACTTTATGAATATAAATCATAATTGCATCAACGGAGACAATCAACCCTAGCATCATTTCCTAGAGCTTTTCCTTAAAACCGACCTAACCGACCTATTTACTTGTGAATCTTTGAAAATCAAATTTAGATTTGTTTTGTTTTAGTTTAGTTTTCTTGATAATCATATCTTAAATCACCCTTCCGCTCAATATGAACCACTTCACTAAATTCTGTGGCACTAATCCCGCTAAACCACACATTCCTATGGGATCGAGACCGACTTGTTTGTCCATCAGACATTTGTGCGACTTGTGCGCTTGCGAAAAATCGCTAACAAGCTACGCCACACTGTGGGACTTATTGTAGTATTCGATAGCCTATGCCAATTTTATCGCCAAGAAGTAGGTGTTGATGTTGAGCGTGTGTTTTATCCCAAGAAGTTCATAGTGAAAAGTTTTGGCCAAGACACTAGAGACCTCACTTTAGCCCATTGTTACTGAATCTCTTTGATTCAAGTACTAAACATAGTTGTAGACTACTTTTTCCAAGATTTCTACTACAAAGTTATGACGGGCTTAAGTACAGGCGAACCAACGACAGAAAGGACATCAAAATGATAGTGGGGATATTGCAAATCGACAAATAAGTCAATATCCATTGAGTTCATTCACTGGTGAAGATGATTTCACACATGCTACACAAGAGGAAGACCACAGGGCTAGGAGCGCTTGTACAGGTATTGGAGCCATTGGAAAGCCATATAGAGGTCGACAACGAAGGATGGCACAACGCAATGATTTCGGCTAGTTTTGAGTCCATGAGAATTGACACTCAATACAGTGATTCATCCAATGACGACAACATTTTTCCTCCTAACACAATGAGTTATGGTCAGCCTTCTTCAAATCCTTCGGCTTAATGACTTAAGAATATGGAATGATAAATTATCCTCATAAATAACAAATTCCATTCCACATTCCATATCAAATGCAACAAGGATTTCAAATGACCTTGCGGGTGAACCCTAAATTTCCTATCCATGGAGAGGTTGTGGGTATGTTAAGACATTTGCGCATGGTATGTCTGATCTTATAATCATTATCTAACACCATGTCCTAAGATGAGTGTTGTCTTCACCAAGATGGGATCTCTTCATCAAATGTTACAGGAGCCACATCGATCTTCATTTTGGTTTTAAAAGCTCATTGCAATGTAATCTCAATGTGTATATTTGATTATTAGTGTAATTTTTTCATTTTTACAAAGTATTTCCATGAATTTCAAAGTAATTTTGTTAATTTATGATATATCGATACTTATGTAAAAGATCCACCGAGCATATTCAGTGAAAATCGGTACCGATATATCCGCGAAACCGATATTTTCAACCTGGGTGGAAAGGATTGTCTCAATAGGCCTTATTAGGTAAAATGGAACCGCGTTGAGGTGGGGGTGGTTGGAGGATGCAGAGGGGGTGCGTGTGGAGGCGTGGAAACCATTAGGGATGGATTGGGATATTGTGGGCAAGGGGATGGCTTTTGTGGTGGGTAATAGGAGGGTGAGATTTTGGGAGGATAGATGGTGTGGGGAGGAAACCCTAAAGGTTGTTTTTCCAACTTTATTCGTTATTGCTACTTCTAAGGAGGCTTGGGTGGCGATGGCTGCCTGATGGTCCCTTAGAGTTAGGTTGTTCGGCTCTTATGCTTGTTAGAGCTTTCAACCATCGGGGGAATCGAGGAGGCGGAGAGATTTATTTCGAAGCTACAAGGGAAAGAATTGCATTCTTTAGAGGATAGTGTGGTTTGGATAGGGAGAAAGGATGGTAGATTTGTTGTCAAACGTTTGTATGGCGAGCTAGAACTAAGGAGGGGGGTGGTTTTTCCTTCCACGGTGATTTGGAACGCTTGGGTCCCTCCAAAAGCAGGGATTTTTGCTTAGGAGGCTTTTTGGAATAAAATTTTGACTTTCGACAATATTCAGAAAAGGGGGTGGGCGGTGGAAAATAGGTGTTTTCTCTATGAGAATGGGGAGGAATCTGTTGATCATCTTCTCATTCATTGCGATGTGACACATGATTTATGGCACTTTGTTTTTTCCTATTTGAGGCCTCAAAGTACCTTCCACTTCTAAGGATGTGCTTCTTACTCAAAGGATTCTTTGTGGAAGGTTAAAAAAGAAGGTGTGGTATGCTGCTTCTCTTTGTCTCTTTTGGACGGTGTGGCGTGAATAGAACATAAGAGCTTTCGAGAGCAAGGAGGCTCTTGTTGATAGAATTAAAATGAATTTTTTGTACAATCTTTAGGCTTGGACCTTAGTATTTTGGTTTCAAGGTCCTTCCTCTCTATTGTAGATTTTGTGGATTGTCAAGTCCAGAGGAAAGGCCCCGTTCTTGTCCCGCAAGGGCTTTTTGTTGTCCTTGTTGACTGTATACATCATGTATTTTTGGCGCTATTTTGAAGTCACTGTTTACTTTTGTCTTACTAATAAAAAAAAGATGTAATGTTAGTCTAATGGATGATTGTGATATTAATTTCATATTAAATATGGGAAAATTTTGCCTGCTGTATATAAATCATAACCTTATTGATGGTTTTAACTCTCTTGCACCTAAAGGAGACTATATTTACACGGTTTCATATGGGTTTGAATATGATAATGGAGGGAAAGTATTGCACAACAAAATCGGCTGGCAGTGAAGAATCTTGCAGGTACATTATCCATTTTAATTTTGGGCTTGAATTATGTTTATATATATAGTAGGTTGGTTCCTAGAATAGGAGTCTCATGTTTTGAGAGATAATAGGGTCTTGGAGTTGGTGGTTTTCATCCCAAAAAAGAGGGGGGGATATGAATGTTCGACAGGTGAATATCTGTAACCCTACATCGGATACAAAAGGTTTCTTGTTAGAAAATTTATCTTGAGAGTTACCATAACTGAATATTATGTGAAATTGTTTAACATAACCAAGTAGCAGCATTCTTTTATTCCTCCCTTTTTCCCCTTTTATGTATGGGTTATATGCATATATACTTTTGGTGGACCTATTAACTGAAGGGTTTTGGAATTGGGACATTTGTTTGTGTGACATTTGATGGGGCTTCTCTTGAACAAATATTATATGCTACTTGCACTTGATAATTATAGGGGCGCTCTACAGCTGATAGATGACCTGATGACAATGCTCATAACTGGCCATGAAACAACTCTTGCTATTCTCACTTGGGCAGTTTTCCTACTCACACAAGTATGTTTCTGCATGGCCAACTTTCTTGTGTAGTCGTGTCAAAACTGAAATTATGTCCGTTTATCACATGGCTGCAATTTGTGTGAGCAATGTGTGAACAGGTTGGCGAGTTTGGTTTGGATTTAAAAATGCCAACCAGAAAATATTAGAACCTGTTTGGTGACTATTTTCAAAGATAGTCCTGGAAAATAGTTTTGGGAAACAGTTTTTAATGTTTTGTAGAGCAAAAATCTCTTCTTTGGAAACTTGAAATGCTTTTAACTTGTTTTTAATTTTTTTAAATATATTTTGGAAATTTCTTTTTATCTAGTGCTTTTTTTTTTTTTATCACTCTATATGCCAGTATGATTACTTTTTAAAACAACCCTAAATTGCTAGGAAGTGTTGTTCAAGATGTTTTCTTTCTGGTCTTGGTGCTGTCGACTTTGATTACTTTTAAAACAACCCTAAATTGCTAGGAAGTGTTGTTCAAGATGTTTTCTTTCTGGTCTTGGTGCTGTCGACTTTGGCTAATTTCGTGTTCTTTTTTAATCGTGAATCCTTCTTTGAGATTTTCTTTTTGACTTGGGTTTGCTGGGAGAGAAAATTTGGAGTTTTTTTTTTTTTTGGGGGGATGGTTTTTTTGTTTTTGTTAGTGTGTTATCTGAATTTTGTTACAGAGGAAAGTGCAGGAAAATCTGTTTTGAGGTCCGGATTTGGTAAGTTTTGGTTTTTCTGTTTCTCAGGCGTTTTCTTCTTCCTATTTTCCCCTCTGGATACTGCTTCTACGAGTGGATACAGTTTTCTTTTCCGTGGGAAACTAACAGAATTAAACATGTTTTTCTGTTTTTGATGTTTATCCCTTTTTCTGGTCCAAGAAACAAATATATGTTTTTCCTTCCGACTTCCAGCTTTTTCTGAGTTGTATTCATCTCTCCATTGCCAAAAGGTTTCTCTAATCCACAATTTTTTTTAAAAAAAAGGAGGAAAAAAACTTCAAGTTATGGTTTTTTATTTTTGGAAAATAATTTAATGCTATTTAAAGTGAATTGAATGTTGTGAGAAATATGGCAAGAACAATAAATCTAAAACAAGTATATTATCTTTTTTCGTGATTTGTTTTTTATTTTCCTTTTATTTTTGGTTTTTGTTTCATATAATTATTGGTTTAGGTTTAAATTTACAAAATACAAAAACCGTGATTTCGATTAACCAACCGATAAATAAAAAAAATACAAATATTATACTAAAATTATAAAATATAATATATATAATATATATTATGAAAATAAATTTATATATAAGTCAACATTGTCATATAATTTAAAATATATATATATATGGAAATAATCTTACAAATTAATGTGATATTGATAGTCATCAATATAATTTCAATTTAATATAGATAGTTTTTAAATTCTTATGGAATGAATTATTTATAATAATTTCTTGTTGGTGGGTTATATTAATATTTTTGATATACGTTTTGCTTGAAACTGGAGGAAGACATTATAATACAAAAAATAGGTGTTTTTTGAGAATGATTTCATGGTTATATACTATATTATAGTATATAATAACATATATAATATAACATGGGTTATATTATATAAGTTATGATTATTTTGGATATAGTTTTATTTTTATTGAAGTTGTTAAAACATGGGTTGATTAAAAATCATGATTAAATTATCTAATCTCATGCAATTCATATATTATTTGGATGTATTATAAATGAACCAAGTGTTGTGAGATTGCAAATGAATGGATAACAATTTATTCATTTTTTTTGTTGCATTTTTATTATTATAGTAATTATTGGAATTTGAATTTTAATATACAATTATGGAATTATAAACTTGATTTTTAATTCTGATTAACCAAAAACCAATATATGGTTAATAAAATGGTTAATCAAGATTCGATAAACCATAAGCTACATGAGAGTAATAATAAAACCGAAAACCAACGGTTTACTTTAAGCGGCTAAATGTTATATTTTACCGAACCATGTCCACCCCCCAATGTTTAGTAGTTCATGATTTCTATTTTGGTTCATTTTTCTTGATTTCTAAATAAAATCCATGACTATTTCTGCTATTTACTTGCAGGAGGCTTGTCTTGATATTTGATATGGATTTTAGAGAGTCTACATGTTGGTAAAGTGAGGAATAAATTATCTATCGTAGGTGAATGAATGTCATTTACTCGTAGGAGCCTGAACCGCCGCCATTAAGTGCTAAGGGTCTCACCTTTATCCCTTTAAAGGTGAAGCTTCTCTTGTTCAGGAATATAATTTTCCTTTTGAGTTTGTTGTGTGAAAAAGGAAAAGGAAGAGTGAGTTCGGTTAGGTACTGTCTAAGAGTGTTGATTGGGTGATAGCTTTGATCACAGTTTCAGTTCGCTGGAGTAGTATCAAGGTGCTGAGATGTTGCTCATATGTCATTTTATCCTAAGAGACAGACGTCGACGTGATTTTTTTCGAGCATCAAAGGAGACGGTGAATATGTTTTAAGGAGATTGTGACTCCTCACGACTCCTAATCCATCGCTTCGACAGACGTTATTTCTTTGTAATTGTTTTACTTTTTATTTATTTTGTATTTTCTCCTCCTCATCGTTTGTTTTCCTATAAGAAAGAAAGTTTATAACATTCTTAAAACATATTCAGTGGGAAAAAATGTCAACTAGTAAGGTTGGTTCATCTAGAAAACTTGATTCGAACAAAGAAGTCACAAGGGCCCGGAAAAACGGAGGAAGATTTGGGGAAAAAAGGAAATTTAGAATTTATGAGCTTTTTTTTTGGGCAAATTTTTTTTTTTAACTCCTTTATTTGGATAGTTCTCTTATTAGAGACTCATTTTATGATATCTGTTTTTTAAAGGACAAAATCACTTCAAGGACTGTTTTATCTAGAAAAAAAAAAAATAGTTGGTTTTCTTTAAGAATTCAAGTTGGTACAAAAAAATTATTCTACTTTTTGATTCGCTTTGGGAAAAAAAAGTTGGATTCTTTTAAGAATTTTGGAAAAAAGTTGGTTTTTTTTAAAGAATTCTAGTGATTTAGTTTTACGAGAAAATTTTTAAAGAATATATTCTTAAATTCTTCGAATGTTTTTTTAAGAAAGAAGATAATCTTTGGAATGTTTTTAAACAAAGATAGTCTATGGTTCACTATCACTAGTGCTGGTGCTTCACAAAGATTGAAAAACCAAACAAACAAGTGATTTATTGGTTTATTAAAGAAAATCCGGTAAAAAGTAAGAGTGGTTTGCACCTAAAGAACTAGTATCTAAGTGGTCATGTTCTATCATTTGGGCTACATGCTTAGTCATGGTTTTTGGGAGGTCCGTAAGTATAAGAGAAGCCTCAGCAAACCAAACTCACTTAGATATTGAGCCAATTTCCTTGTGGTAGTAGGAAATTTAAACACACACAGAAGTTATGTCTAAGGAGTTCGTTTTGCCGGTTTCTATACCCCATCACTTTCCTAGAAATACTCAGTTTTTTTTTTTCAATTTTCTGAGAATTGGGTTTTGGGAATTGAAAAAATCGACACACTGTCTATAATTTTGCAGATAAATGGACTCTGGTTTAGACACTATCGTTCCCATTGCATCTGCCCAAGTGGCAACCCCTACTATGGCACAAGCGTTAGTGATGCCTTACTATCAGGCCACCTTTATTCACTGAGAGTTCGTAGAAATTCAGTAGACTTAATTTCAAAAGGTATGTTGAAAATACAGAACTAATGACAAACCTGAATCTGTGAGACTTCTTGATGTAAGAAGTCTGGAACTCAAAGAAGATATTTAATATCAAGCTATCAACGCCGTGATGCTTGGAAACATTATGAATCTTCTGTAGGAACGACGTCATGAATGTGTCAATCGATTCTTTACAATGTCACTACAACAAGAAAATAGCCAAGGAGCTATGGGAATCACTAGACCGAAAATATAAAACCAAGGATGTCGGGACCAAAAAGTTTGTCGTGGGCCGATTCCTCGATTATAAAATGGTAGATTCCAAGACCATGATCAGTCAAGTCCAATAACTTCAAGTAATCCTCCACGTAATCCATGTTGAGGGAATGATGTTGAGTGAAACTTTTCAAGTGGCAGCTATTATTGAGAAACTGTCTCGTGCTTGGAAAGACTTCAAGAACTACCTCAAGCATAAGAGAAAGGAGATGAGCATCGAAGATATGGTTATTAGACTTCGCATCGAAGAAGACAATAGAGGATTTGAGAAGAAAATGGTACATAATCTCAATGAGGCTAAGGTTAACTTTATGGAACATGGTCAAAGTTCCAAGTTCAAGAAAGGAAATAACAAAGGGAAAGGCACTAAGTGGGGACCTAAAGGGGAGTCTCCAAGAAGAAAAAGTTCCTAGAGAAATGCTTCAACTGTGGGAAGTAAGGTCACAGATCTTCGGATTGTAGATTGCCAAAGAGGAACAAACCCAAGGAAGCCAATGTGAGTGACAACATCTCCAAGGACGTGTTCGACATTGACCCCTACTGTACCGAGTCTTTGGAGGTGAACTTAGGGACAAATCCCATGAATGGTGGATTGACACTGGTGCTACCCGCCATGTGTGCTCTAATAAGATGTTCTCCACCTGTGAACTAGTTAAGACTAGGGAAAAGGTGTTCATGGGTAACTCTGCCACTTCGGACATCAAGGGCCAAGGAAAAGTAGTGTTGAAGATGACATCTGAGAAGGAGCTAACTCTGACCAATGTCTTATATGTCCTTGAAATTCGAAAGAATCTGGTGTCTGGTTCTTTACTGAATAGTCATGGATTTTGGATGGTTTTTTAGTCAGACAAATTTGTATTATCCAAAAGTGGAATGTATGTCGGGAAAGGTTACATAAGCAATGGTATGTGGAAGCTCAATGTAATGATTATTGTTAAGTCGAATGAATAAGTTTAGTTTTTTCGCTTATATTCTTGAGTCAGTTTAATCTATGGTATAGTAGATATGAATACATCACATTTATTAATTAACTGAAATCATATACCGACATTCCAAATTGATGCAAAACATAAGTGTGAAACTTATGTTGAGGCAAAACTAACCAGGTCATCTTTTCAAAGTGTTCAAAGACACACTGAACCTCTTGACTTAATCCATAGTGATATATGTGATTTGAAGCTTGTACAAACAAGATGTGGTAATAAATATTTTATTTCAGGATGATAAATAATTCGCACTGCTATGTGTACTTACTCAAAACTAAGGCTGAGGCGATAGAGAAATTCGTTCTTTACAAAAATGAAGTTGAAAATCAACTCAACAAGAAAATTAAAGTGCTGAGAAGTGATTGAGGTGGTGAGTATGAATCGCCATTTGTTGACTCAAGGCTTCACATAGATTTATACATTAAACCACAACACCCATTCGCCAATCCAACAGAGTGGTTAAAGAAAGAATCGCACTCTCTAAAAGAAACATGATGAATGCAATGTCATGGTTATGGTCTACCACAAAACATGTGGGGAGAAGTCATTTTATTTGCTAATTACCTTTTGAATAAGGTACCTAAAAAGAAAGCAGAAAAGACTCCACATGAATTATGGAAAGGAATAAAGTCATCTTTTAAATACTTGCGAGTGTGGGGATGTCTAGCTAAAGTGGCAATACCTCCACCCAAAGAGGTGAAAATAAGACCTAAAACTATTGATTGCATCTTCATTGGTGATGCACATAACAGTGATGCTTATCGATTTCTTGTTTATGAGTCGAATGTCCCGGATATTCATAAGAACAAGATAATGGAATCGAGGAATGCATATTTCTTTGAAGATGTATTTCCATATAAATCAAAAGTATAGCCAAATTCATCAAAATGAGCTTTTGAGACTATTAATGAAAATAGTCAAGATGGAAATAATACTGGTGAGGTTGAACCTAGACGCAATAAGAGAGCAAGGGTAGAAAGTTCTTTCGGTGTAGATTTTCTGACTTACATGCTCGAAAGGGAACCTTGAACTTATAAAGAAGCAGTTAATTCTACAGAGGGTCTCATGTGGAAAGAGGCCATTAATAGTGAAATTGAATCCATACTACATAACCTTACTTGGGAACTTATGGATCTTTCACTAGGTTGTAAACATTTGAGTTCCAAGTGTGTTTTAAAGAGGAAAAGGAAGTACACGAATAAGTTGAAAAGTATAAAGCAAGACTCGTGATCAAAGGCTACAAACAAACTGAGGGATTTTGACTCATATTCTTCTGTAACGAGAATAAATTCTATAAGGATGATGTTGGCAATTGCTGCATTGAGAACCTTGAAGTACATCAGATGGATGTGAAAACAACCTTTCTTAATGGAAAGAGAAGAAATTCTACATGAAGTGAAATTCTAAGGGCTTTTCTTCCTCTAGACAAGAAAAAGAAAGTCTGTAAACTGGTAAAATCCTTATATGGATTGAAGCAAGCACCAAAACAATGACATGAGAAATTGATTAATGTAATGCCGTCGGGTACTTGGATTCAAAATCAATGAATGTGACAAGTGTGTTTACGTTAAAGATGATGAACATGGATATGTCATTGTATGCTTGTATGTAGATGACATGCTTATTGTTGGTAGTGATGATAAGATGACTGCATCTATCAAGAACATGTAGAACTCAAGGTTTGACATGAAAGACATGGGACTTGCTAATGTATTTTTGGGAATAAAAATCGAAAGAACATCAGAAGACTCATTCTAAGTCAGTCACACTATGTTGATAATATTATTGGGAAGTTTGAAAAGGATAACTCTGGTATAGCCAAAACACCGGTAGATGTAATCCTGCCATTTGTCCAAGAGTAAAGGAGAGAGTGTTTCTAAGTAGAATACTTAGAGCGTAGACAAATTAATGCACTTAATGAGTTGTACAAGACCAAACATAGCGTATGTAGTTAATAAACTGAATAGATACACGAGTAATCCTAGAGCTATGCATTGGCAAGGAATAATGAGAGTATTAAAATACTTACGATTCACTGGGTGACTACATGGGCTGCACTACACAAGATATCCCCGTTGTAATTTCGGGCTGATACAAGCATAATTGGATATCTAATGTTAAAGACTAAAAATCCCAGAGTGGTTATGTCTTCACATTGGGAGGTGCCGCAATATCTTGGAAGTCTTAAAAACAAACGGTTATTGTTAGATCCACAATGGAATATGAGTTTATAGCACTAGACAAATGTGGGGAAGGGGCGAAATGGCTACACCACTTCCTAGAGGACATTCCAAGGTGGCCAAAGCCAATGCCTCCAATATGCATACATCAGGATGCTAACTGCTATCGCGAAAGCACAAAACAAGATGTATAATGGTAAGTCTAGTTATTCACTGTGAGAGACAAATTTTTCATTAGACAACTACTTTCAATTGGTTACTCCTGTAGATTATGTAAAATCTAAGGATAACATTACGGATCCACTAACCAAAGGGTTAAACAGAGAGTTGGTTGAAAAGTCATCGGGCGGAACGGCATCAAGCTTGTAAAAGAATAAGTCAATGCAATGGATACCCAACCTAGCTGACTGGAGATCCTAAGATCTAGGTTCAAAGGGACAACTAAATCGTAAAGACTTGGATACAATCACTATGGGGATATCATCATGTCCATTCATGTGATGAATCAGTGATGCTCAAAAGAAGGTTAAGTTATGCTTTTAATGATCTCTATGCATTGGAGAAGAGTAACATCAGCTACTCTCAATTTTAAGAGAGATTACCTATGTAAGAGTGAAGTGGGGCCGCTTCAAATGGAATTGAATAGGGTACAATTCCTATTAAACTTTTCCAGAACCAGACACATGTCCATGGCCAAAATGGACATAAAAGTGAGAACTTAAATGTGTTGGGGAAGACTCGTGGTGGAATATGTCATCGTCACAACAATGGCAGAATGGGCCAAGCGGACATCGCAGCTTCATCGCTTAGCTATGAGAAAGAAACAAATTTTTGCAATGAAGGTTCAAAGGGGTAGCACCTACCTCTCCTATGCAGGTTTCAATTGATGAATCTATCACATAGTCTTTGAATATTTGGTCATGAATGGTCTATGTGGGAATCATATAATAGAGTGAATGACATTCATTGTAGTGAATGAATGCTATTTACTTGGTAGAGTTTCAAACGTGGCTTGTCGAAGTTATGGTCCTAAATTTTATCCCTTTAAAGGTGAGGCTTCTTGTTCAACGTGAATTTTCTTTTGAGTTTGGCTGTGGTGAAAAGGAAAAGGAAGAGTGAGTCTCGATTAGGGTACTATTCGAGAGTGTTGATCGCGATACTTTCAATCATAGCTTTCGGGCCGTCAAGAGATCAAGGTGCCGAGGTGTCGTCAGACGCCGCCACGTACACAAATGTCACATGATTTTCTTCTCGAGCACGAAGGAGATGGCTAATATGTTTTAAGGAGACTGCACTCTCATGAGACTCAAGATCCACCTGCTTCGATCGACATTATTTCTTTCAGAATTGTTTTTTTTTGTTATTTTTTTTCTGTATTTTCTCCCCCCTCATCTTTTGTTTCCTTGTAAGAAAAGAAAGTTTATAACACTACCAAAGTTGTTAATGAAAGGATTGAAAATATTGATCAAGAAAATGTCAAACATAGCACACATATTCTCAACTGAAGCTAACGACTCTAGGTTTTAACCTCTCTCAATTTATCTCCATGGTCAGTTTTACAAATGTATAACAACATTTCCCTCCTCTTCTTTCCTGTCTCTAAATACTCCATTATCGTATTGTTTTTACCTTTTGATTAAATGAAAGACTCTTCGCTTTGTTTCTCTCTTGTGCATTTATCAGCTTAAAGTAGTCTTTGCTTAATAAAGGGTTTTTTCTCAAAGACTTAAGTTTATCTTTGTTTTTTGCGTCATGCTACCTTATCGACGCTTCGTCTTTGGCTTAGGATCTTATTACTAGCGCGAAATAAGTTGCTCGCTTGTTACGATATGTGGTGTTGTTCATCGCTTATTAACGCTTTTATTCAGACGCGCACTAAACAAGGAAATCAAATTTGATGAGTTGAATATATCAAATTACGCATACAAGATGTCAAGAACTAGAATCGAAGAGGACTTAAATCAATATATTATCAAATTTGTAGGCTTTATACCAATTTATTATGCTATTAACAATAATATTATTGCAAATTTGAATCAAAAATATTTTTTTTTTCTTTCAAAAAAAAATATTTTTTTTGATAATATAAACCTTAAACCCCTTGCTAAAGAGGCCTTATTTGACATTTTGGAACAACAATCTTGGGGTAATTTATTTACTTACGCACTCAAATATCGAGAATTTATCATTCGAGTGACATTTGGATACAAACTCCAAATAGGCCGCCGGTGTGGAAGTCTAGATAGATCTTTTCCAGCCCTTTTGGGATGGAATGGGAATGAATATTAGTTTAGTGTGAAGCAAAAAAAAAAAAAAAAATGAAATTAATTAAACAACAGTACTACTTAATTATAGCATTAATTCCCAAAGGTGAGGTTTGTCTTTCGACAATTGAGAGGAAGGCATTGGCATTGACATTTGGCAGCAATTAAGTAGACAAGAGACTGGATAATAAAGCATCTGAGGAGGAGCATAATTCTCTTTACTCTCTTATCTAACTAACATGAAAATGAAAAAAGATTCAATAAAATATCTATCAACATCTATCTCTATCATTGCCTTGCCTGCAATTATTATTTTAATTCAACAGTGGAATTTGAAGAAAGGGAATGGTTTTTGCCCATGTCTTTTTATGTTTTTTTTTTTATTTATTATTATAATTACTTGAGGGAAAAATAAGTATAGTCTACAAATCTAGAATGAAGACAAAATAAATGAAGTTGTTTAACGAAGGGTTCTTAATCCTGGAACCCTTCTCCTCCACATTTCCTCCTACCTTATCTGATTTACTCTATTTTAATAAATCTCAAACGTAGTTAAAATATTAAAAAACTGGATGGTCTCGTGGTTTTCATTTTCTTATATCAGAGATACAAGTGTCTCTTTTTGTGCTTGTGTTAACTATAATTGGTGATTGATTATAAATTACTGTTTAGTAAAACAACTTATTAGAAGTAGACGACACGTTAATTTATCTATAGAAGTATGGCAAAGGTATATAGGAAAGAATGCATATATGTATAAAAATATACCAAAATAATAATACGTAAATATAAAATGAGTATTCATGAACAAAGAAAAAATTATATTCAAATACCTTTGAATAATCATTGAATTATTAAAGTAAACTACTTGTTAAAACTAATTTGAAATATTTTTACTTTATTAAATGTGTTTCATGAAGTAGATCAAAGTATCAAAAACACTGAAAAACTTTTGTATATTTTTTATAAAGCTTAAGTATAAAAAACAGTTTTATATTAAATTTTCAATGAAAGTTTTGTTACCTAAATAATTTAAAAATCATTTTTGATAATTATTTTTTCAAATATTTTTATATTAATTTTTAAAATATTATATCACTAGCCTTTATTTTTTTTACATTTATTCCGTTTGATTACATTATAGTATTTTGTTATTCATAATTTTGTTTATTGGAACTCGGAGTTGGTAGAAAAATAATAAAAACTTAGAAATAAATCTAATAAAAGCATGATTGAAAATAATCCCAATTATAATGTAGTTTGACATGGACTTTTCACCTAGAACAGAAGAAGATTTTAAAAAAGTAAAGGTGTCACTTTTGGAATAAATTCAAAATTTATAAAATTTTATAAACAAAAATACACTTTCAATTAAAACGTAAGATTTTCAAAAAATTTTAAAATTATCAGCAAGTTACACTTAATATTAGAATTAATGTCAAACAAGGTATATGAAATGGAACGTAAGATTTTCAAAAAATTTTAAAATTATCAGCGCGAATCTAATATTAAATTAATGTCCATCATGTATATGAAATGATAATCCATTTCAATGTTAATAATATTGTTTACTTATTATTGTTTTTTTTTTGAAGTTATAATATTTTAAATAATTAAAAAAATGTTTTAAGTTGATTATTTAGTGACATGCCAAATTAAATCCAAAAGAAAATTTGAATATTTTAATAAAAAAGGGTCGGAATATTTTATTTTATTTTACTTAATTTGGATTGAACCCAAGAAAGGTCACATTGTTTTATATATTCTTTTCTTTGACACACAAAATCGGAAGAAAATCCAAACCCTAGCTGCAAAGATGGAACGGTAGCGTGCATCTGCAACAGATCGACGGCCCAATCGCAGCAGCGGTGGACGAAATTCTACTGAGAGATGACGAGTATCATGGAGATGGAGACGGAGACGGAGACGAAACATCTCTAGCACCGCCGCCGCCGTCGACGCGAATTCTCGATTTTTTGGAGAGTGGATTACCGTTAGGGATGGGTTTGACAGTCGGTTCTTTCATATGTTCGGCGGTGAGTACCGCGATTATTATGAGTCTTTTAATAGGCCTCCGCTGCGGCCTGAGGAAGAGATGTCTCCCTCTTCAAGCGTATGCTACTATCCCTTGGTTTTTGGGGCTGGGTTATGTGAGAGCGATACGCCTCCTCGCCTTGTGTATAAGTTAGATCTCGCTGATCCTAAATCGGAGCCTCTCAAACTCGATTCCATGTTAGACCAAAGATTTGGCGGATTGTTGAGGAAATTGGAGGCCTAATATACATTCTTTCACGGAAATGCCTTAACCTGTCCGTCAAAAGGCCTCTGTTTGAAGTTTGGAATCCCGAAACCGAGAAGTCGCGAGCCCTGCCAAACCCTCCCTCGTTTTCCCAGGGTCGGCATGTTTGGCACTATCATGTTTGTGGCAGTACTATTGTTTGTGGGATGGAGTTTTATGTTTATAACTATTTCGATACCGCTTCTGAGACATGGAATTGTGTAGAAGATTTACCATCTCCTGAACTGTGGCCTATGAAAATGAGAGACGTGCGAAACAAGGATGTTTTCCTTGTGACTTCAGAAGATGATGGCAATTTGTCGGCTGTCATGCCTCGGCATGAGGAGAATGCTGGCCCCCCTATAAAGTCAGTGTTTGATATTTCAAAAACATATCCAGAAATCTCTGGCTTTTCAGTGGCGTCGGATTCTGTATTTCTGGCTCACACACACGACCAGGTGGATTATATGTGTGGGTTGGTGGCATATGGAAGCAAAAAGGCTTTTGCTTATGCTCTTCCGTCTTGTTTTTCAAGTAGAAAAATTGAATCAAGCAGTGGACCTCTGCTGTCAGTTAACTATTTGAGCCGTCAAGTTTATGACTTCACTCAAAAATTAATTGCAGAAATGAAGAACTCCCAATGTTTGTCATCAACAAAGCTTTCCTGTGAGTGTTTTATTTTAAATCACTTCACTGCACACTAACATCAAACTGCCATGAATTGTTCATTTATTTTAACTGTTATTGATGATCTCTTCATTTGAATACGATAATAGAGGGAAAGTATTGCACAACACATCAACCGTCAGTGATGAATCTTGCAGGTACATTATCCATCCTAATTTTGGGCTTGAATTATATATATATATATATATATATATATATATATATATATATGAACAGTTTTACCAAAACTACTTACCTCCTCTTGTAACTAAATTGCTACCATTGTTCATTTATTTTAACTGTTATTGATGATCTCTTCATTTGAACATGATAATAGAAGGAAAGTATCGCACATCACATGAGGGTTCAAAAAATCGGCCGAGTCCGGTACGACTCGACCGATTCGCAACCAACTCGGGCCAACCCTCGTCAATACCGATACCAGATACGAGACGGGTATTGACTCGGTTGAAACTCGGTAAAACTTGGTGAACTTGGCCGAGTTCCCGAGATGACTCGGTAGACTTGGTGGAAGTAATGAAACGAATTCTCGCACGGCTAAACAAAAAGCTGAAAAATCAACTTTAGAGATTCCTCTGTTCAAAACACCCGTGATCTAATTTCAATCACAACAATAAGAATACAAAAAATTTGATAAGTTTTGAACCCTTGCCCTGCAAATGGTTTATGCAAAACCTAACAAAAGAACCGTTCTTCTTCTTCCTGGATCTGAGCTTTTGACATCGAAATCTCAAGAAGAAACGAAGAACGGAAGAAGAAGAGGGAAAGAAACGGATCAAAACCTAACCTAACTTACCTCCTAGTTCAAGGCCGGTCGGCCCGCTGACCTCCAAACCTCGTGGTTAGGAAACAAGTCAAGATCTCCTTAATCATATAGAGCAGGAGCAAAGTACTAAATGGTGTTTCTTCTTCCTCTTTCTTCTTCCCAACGCCTCCCTTGCAATTTGGAATTTTGGATTTCTACCCGACCAGTTCAGTTCCTCTATTTGGGATCTCTTCTTGCCGAAACGACGTCGTTTCATTTGTGTAGGACATAAACAACGCTGCTTCATTGTTTATTTTATTTTTAATACAATATAAACGACTTCATTTTTGGTATAGGCACTTAAAAATATATATTTGAAGCTCTAAAACGACTTTGTTTTATGAAAGTTTAAAAGGACCAAAACAACGCTGCTTTTGGCCCTAAAATTGTGGCGAACACCTCTAAACCCTCCAACCCCCATTTTTTGCCATGTTTCCAACCGAAAAATATATTTAGCAAACTCAGATGAACAACTTCATTAACTTCACATATAATTTTATAAATAAAATAAGAATAATAAATTAATAAACCATAAATCATATTTTTATGAACAATATAAAATACAAATACAAATATTATTTTATTTATTTTAATAAACATAAATAAGATTAATTAAAATTAATAATTTATGAAAAACAAGCATAAATAAGAATAATTAATCTAATTGTATTAATATTAAATAATATGGTAATATATTATAAATAAAATAAGATAAATAATTGTAAATATTGATCTTTTTCTCCCATATTTCATTAATTTTGATTTATATAAGTAAAAATATCTATATTTTTAAAACAATATATACTTATTATAATTTTCTAAATTAATTCAAAATAACACTTTTAATTTATTTAATTGAAATGAAAAGTATGTAAATTTATTTACCAATTGGTAGAAATTTAATTTTTGTTAAAGAACAATTATATTAGAAAAATAATTTCATTGTATGATATTTCTTTTGTTTTACTTTATACATGGTTAGTGAACATTTTGAATGCTCAAAACATGATATTATTGAGTATGCAAGAACCATTCCTATGGTAATAGAAGAACTCCCCAAATGTAAGTATTGTGGAAAAGTTATTCATGAAGGTATATAACAAAATTAAAGCAGACATCGCACATATCTCTGACAAGTAGAAGGGATGCCAGTGTACTTATGAAGTGTCACAGCATTAGGATTGTATATGTCTAATACTTCAAATCAAAAAATTCAAATGAAAAAAAGAAGGAACGACTTATAAGTTCTTTAAATGAAGAACATTTTCATGAAATTGATGAGGCCGATTCTGATGAAGTTGAGGAAGTCGTGATAACTAATTTCGAAAGAAGACAAATGAAACATGCAATGAGAGAAACTCGTCGTTTTTTTTTTAGAAGGTAGACACTGCATGAGGGGTGGTATCACAACTCGTGGTGCTTCGTGATCGAGCGTGACCCGATAATGGCTTCAACATAAGAGAAGGAGCTAACATCCTCCTAAAGGGGATTGATCTCTACATGTTTCCTTCAAAACAAAAATCAATAAAAAGGCGGTTTTCCGCCGGGCGTGCAAAGAAAGTGGGTAAAGCCATCTCTAAATTTTTTCTCTTCAATGGAATACCTTTTAATGCAGCTAATAGTGGGCCTTACTATCAATCTATGATTGATACCATAGAAGAAGTAGGTCCGGCATCGCGGTCCTACAGATACCAAATTGGCAATGCATATTCGAGGAGGAGGTGTAAGAGCTCGAGGTATATATAAACACATCAAGGCCAAATGGCTGGAGTATGGATGCACCATCATGTGTGATGGCTGGAGTTCTAGAACTAGAAAGCCTATCATCACTCCCATGGTTTATCGTGATAGAAGCATGATATACCTTTCTTCAAACTTGACACTACTAACATACCTAAGAGACGGCAGACACGTGCCTTTTCCCTATGGATAAGATTATTGAGGAGGTCAGAGGAAACATTGTACAAACTAGTCACCGATAATGAGGCAAGCCTTTTAAAGCAGTTGAAGTGTTGTTGGATGGAGAAGCGCAAGCATTTGTTTCGTCTCCTCAGGTCAGCCATTGTATTGATTTAATGCTCAAGATATTGGAAACATAGCTATATTACAGATTTTAGATCGCTAAAGATGATCACAAGCCGATTTATAATAGCTTGAAAGTAGTCAATTTGATGAAAGTGTTCACCATGATGAGACTCATGCTCGGAATAACCCGATTTGCCATTGCATTTATTTCACTTCGCAGCCTAATGCTATGAGGGCGATTCAAGATGATGTGCCAACAACAGGCCCAAGAGAATAATTTTATTTATATATATATATGGCGGTATTTTATTTATTTTTATTTTATTTTTTATAGATAAGCAAATCAAAAGCCACAGCATGCGTGGACGTGATACAGACAAAGAAAAAAAGCAAAGAAAAGCCTTACCAACCCCTAAAAAATAGGCCAACCACTCCAAGAAACCTTATGGGCAAAGTGGATCTATTCACCTATGTACAAACTATTCCAACTCCACAAATTAGTTACAAAAGAATGCTTTAACCTTCGTACAACTAAAGTCCCATCCCTAAAAGCTATATGGTTTCTCTCCTTCAAGTTGTTTAAAAAATACATAGAGGGAGATTTCCAAACCTTCCTCCTTTTTTTCCCCACAAAGGAACCCTTCCAACCTGAAAAGCCTCTCGACCGTCATGGGAAGACTCTAAGAAATGCCAACAAGGAGAGAATGATCTCCCACAAGGAGCTAAATAATAGAGCAATGGAACAAGATATGATGGACGATTCTTTTGCACAACCATACAAATAACATATGTCAGAAGATTATCCCTTTGGAGCTTGTCCAAGGTAAGAACCTTGCCCCAAGTCGCGCTTCCTGCATAAGAAAGGTTGTTTTGGCGAATATGGCACCCAAATGCTCCTAATAGGAAACTAGGAAGTAGAACTGAAATCAAGCAGGTGGCAGATATTTTAAACGCTCCTCTATCCCATTCCAAGTAACTTTGTCTAACTCCGATATTAACCCTTTCTTTTTGAAGAACCAATAGAAGATCTCGCCTATTAGATCTATTTCCTAATCATTAAAGGCTTTGATACAAACTAAGTTTCTAGGGCACCACTACCATGCGAAGGGATCCCAAGCTTCACCATTGTCACATTTTTTATTAGCAGCCACTTTAAAAGGGAGGGGCAGGAATGATTGAGAGTTGAGGGCCACACCAATAGTCAGTCCACAATCTAACCCTTGTGTCATTGCCAATCCTGAATTTCCAATTATTCTCAACCCATATGGCTTCTTTGAGAATATCTTTCCAAAAGCTCACTCCAAAAGGACCCCTGGGATCCTTGGACCACCAACCGAGGTCTTTTTCCCGCATTTTAACATACGATTTTTCCAAATGCAATCCTCTTCAAGAAAATCTCCATATCCACTCACGGGCGTAGCTTTATTCAATAAGGACAACTTTCAAGCTGGTCTCCTTAACCTTTCAAAGCATATCACATCCCACTTTAACCAAGTGGGGTTTCTTTTTCTAGTGGCTCCTCCCCTCAAAGAAAACTCCTTGCATCTTTCCTAACCTCTCGCAAACAATCAGCTGCATTCTCGACCAAGGACAACTGATGGGATAGAAGACTATGCGGTAATCTTAATCAGGGTTAACCTCCCTACTTTGGAGATATAGTTTCTCTTCTAAAGGGCAAGCTTTTTACGCAGTCTTTCCTTTATACCATCCCAAACGGCCACAGATTTGTGAGGCACCTTGTGGAACATTAAAGATATGGAGGAGGTGCCCAATACGACATCCCACCTAAGCAGCTCAGTGGGAATCCATATTATCCACATCTCCCACCTTATACATCTCACCCTTCTCCAAATTGATTTTCAAGCCAGAGGAAGCTTCAAACTAGAAAAGAACCCAACTGCGATAGAGGATTTGATCCTTTATAGCTTTGCAAAAAATAATTGTGACATTTGGCAAGAGGGCGTGCGTAGATATTAGATCACTCTCTTCCATCGAAGTACAGACCCTTCCTGCATCTTATCTAAACTCTTGTTTGAGGATCTCTGTTGGCACTTCAACGGACTCCTCGAATCGACTGTTTGATCGAAGAAATCCGAAGTGAACCCTAACTTCTATAATCTACTCGCTTAAACTCAGAAATTAAATTTTTGAATTATTTGGGAGTGATAAAATTTTCGCAAATTTTGCTTCAAAATATTTTTATAAAATTTTCGGGCAGCATAACGGTCAGATTTTGATAAACCAAAATTTACCTATCAAGAAATTTACACTTCTACTAAAACCCTCAATTCCTCCCAACTCTTTATTCCCAACTGCAATAATCATTACCATATTTCCACCAACATGCCACATCAACACTCCAATTCTCAATTTATAAATACAACCAAACTGTTATGAATATATCTAGATGCATCATATATATGAAATGCATGGATATTTACAAATATACAATTTCAAAATCTAAATATGTGTCAGTCTAATTACATATCCATCTCATACAAAAATTTTACATCACAGTCATAGATCTTAGCTATGGATAAGAAATGACACTCACATTAGATTTATAGATACATATTGAAGGTAAAGGGATGGCTAAGGGTAATAAAGAAGGATACGAAGATATACTACTAATAATAAATATGACTAATATCATTGTTTTATGAAATCTAAACCAGAGTATCTGATCTTATTTTTGTTCACTGATTTTATATTTAAAATTAATATAACGTAGATTTATTAACATTCAATCACTACGCTATTTGACTTCATCAGATTCGTAGATGTTTCAAAGTTTATCATCGAAAGAACTACACACGAATTTCATCAAGATCGAGAATTGTAAGCAGTTAAACTCCGGGCAACTACGAAATGAATTTACCGCATCGCCAGATAGTGCCAAACTATACAAATAGCCAACTACGTATGGAATTGTCTGCATCGCAACGTAGCGCTTATACTTTCTATGAAAATCTCCAGCAACTACTTGATCGGAATTTTCATCAGAGTTAACTTTTCTTATTGTGAGCGACTCATGATCTAAATTCTATTGCACACATAACGCTTAAATCTCATTATATCCTTAAGGAATATACATGGGTTTTAAACTACATGTACTTAGTGTCAAAAGCACAAATCTAATTCGCTTTGAACTTCTAAAACTCTCTTTTCAAATATTTTCTTTAGATTAATAACTAACATATTCATTTACCAACATCAACCATTTACATGAACCTGAAAGATCTTAAGTGGCGAACCACTTACCTTAAAGCCGTCACCCTCATTGCCGCCTTCTACGAGGATCGCGACGCCGCCCCGTCTCCGCCACCTACACAATATTCCTCATCACATTAGTGGAAAAAAATTTTAATCCTCAACTATAAGGTCAAGAATCTCAATTAAGACCATTTTTCTCTATATATCCTCCTAACTTGTTTCTACTCAACCGAGACTCTCTAATCCCGATTTTTATGTAAAAGTTTTAGTTTTTGACCCTTAGGGATCACCCCATGCGGTCCGTTTAATTTCTGAAGGCTTGGAACGAAAAATTATATTTTAACGAAAACGATGCTCTATAACAGAAAGGTGGAAATGCCACTGCTTTCCTTCGTTTCTTCTTCCTACTGTCACTATATCACCTTCTAGTCACACGTAATTGCCTTTGTTTCTTCACTCATTTGAAGCTATGGTTCTAAGGTTTCTTCTCCAATTGAATCACCCAATTTGAATCACCAAAACCTGCTATTGTATTTTTATACCTAGATTACTCAAACTGGCGTATTAATCTCGCATTATTAGCCCTTTTGAAATATTTCTGGGAACCTGGGGTTAAAATTTACTTTGAACTTCCTTCAGCTAACTTATTTCCTAGGAAGTCTATTTGACCCTAATTTTGAATCACTCAATTAATATGTAACTCCACTTATGACCAAAACACTACAACCATACCCAAAACAAGAGCAAAATCGTTGAGCCGCACGAGTTCACCTTCGGGCCAGAGCTTGGTTTTAGAGTCACAATTTTCTTAGTCCTTCTATACATTTGTAGCCCTATCTCTTTTGGTTCTTTACCAATTGAAATAAATTCATTTGATGATTCTAACTTAATTGAGAAATAAACAAAACAAGGGTTTTACAAAAAATCTTTAATGCACCTTTAAGAACCCAACATTTCCTTGTTTTTTTTTTTTTTTTACAACCAATCCTCAAAAACCGTAATAATTTAACAATCACATATAAGCCATTCAAACTACTCCATAACACTTGTATTGGTGGTTTGGAACTCCATACAACAAAACCCTAGGTAAAATCTTATGAATTCAACCAAAGGTCCACCAATTCTTCTAAAACCCATATAAATATGATGATTCCATTTATTTTCCACCAATCGGGTTTTACTTCTCATAACCCCAACACCAAAAAGGTTTGCGTGATCTTCTCACAAAACCTAGTCCAAAGGAGCAACTAATTCTCCATACCAACCTTAATAATCCAATTACCCATGATTCCAAGGCAAACACACACCGAATTTTTTTTTCGACTCTTCCTTCTCCTTCTTCCTCCTTCCTTCCTTCGCTTCTTCCTCTCCAAAACGTGAGCCCTAGCCTTTGGAGACCAAAATGAGCTCGCTTTTGTTTTTCCCATTTTTATATTCTAATATTTCTTTAATCGCATCAAGTCCTTCATCCTTTGAATTTCTTTTTCAAATCAATTTTGTTATTTAGTATGGATGGCCCATCTCTACTCACTTAATGGTTTTCATATCCTTTGCAGTGAATTACAATTTAATCCCTTGTTCAAGTACTACAATTCCGGTTCCATAATTTATAATTTCCTAAATTTCATTTCTGTAATATTACAACGTAACACTTAGCGCCAGATACGCCTACAAAGATCACGCATCAGATACTCTCTGGGATGTATGTTACAACTAATTTAGTCGTCAACCTTAAATCGATAATTCCTCAAACGCCTACGAGAGTCCAATTAATCTAATGTAGAGATTTATTTTACCTCTCTAATCCATCTTTTAACACTAAGAGGTTATAGATCGAAACTAGGGGTTTACAGAAAGTACCATCAGAAAAATAAACTCCCCCTCTACTACCCTTCTAAGAAGGATTCTCAAGACCTCCATGCCTATAATGAAAAGGTACGGGGAGAGAGTCCCCATGACGAAGGCCTCGAGCTCGGGAAGAAACCAACTTGCACCCCATTCACCAACACAAAAAATTTAGCAGTAGAGATGCACCACCAAATCTACCTCCTCCATTTAGAGCCAAAACCCATGCATTGCATGACCTTCATAAGGAAATGCCAATTCATGTCATCAAGGCTTCCTCGACATTCAATCAGAGACAACTCTTTTTTTTTTTTTTTTCTACCAAGAATAATGACTTGCCATGATGGGAAGCACAAGACTGGTACGCCCTCCACAAAGGCGTTTTGAGCTTCTAAGACAAGATTTCCTACTTACATTCTTTAGACTATTGAGACACCTTAGCAAGAAGCTTATGAGGCTCAAGGTGATTATAGGCCTTAGTCCTTTTAAATCCTTGACCACCTTCTTGGAATCGTAACCAAGGAAGTAGTGTTGAAACTCTTGGTTAAGGTCTTAGACATGAAGAATTCTAAACAACCCATAATCTCCTTGAAAACTACCAAGAATCTCGCGCTAGAAAGCAGGAACCACTCGCCCTAGTATCTACGCTCCATTTCGCCAAAGGCACAAAACCTTTTCCTCCCTAAAGGGAATTTCTACAAACCGCTTCTGGCATTAGTCGGTTCAAGGTGGAGAAACGCATCTTGTGATAGCTCACCTCCTCCACCTAGATTATCAACCAATATAAGAAAAGCATTAGAGATCCTCTCTCATCTTACTCATAAGAGGAATCACTGCTGATTATGATTATCGCCAACGATTTTTCTCGAAATGAGAATGTCATAAGGATGAAGTAGTTGTATCTCCTCTGCCTCCTGAATCAAGTTTCTAGACTTTTGTCTCCTCCGAATTTCTTCCAGAGAGTCCCAAAATTTGTAAGCATCCTGCACCCCTTTTATCCAAAGACAGAGCTTTCTCTTCTTCCAAACAATCCCAAGCCTCCACTTGACCTAGGGCCAATTTCTTATTAATCTCCAGCCCACCGAAACAATTTATGTTTCAGGACTTGAGCAGAAGCTTGATCTCTTTCATTTTTCTGGAAAGAGTGTAACTTGTTGGAACAAGCACCCACCAACCTATCAATAAGTCCTGGAAACCCTCCACTTACAACCACATATTCTCGAAACAAAAAGGGGTAAGACCTCTTCTCACCCCTTTACAATCAAGAAGGATAGGAGTGTGGTCTGAAGTGTGCCTAGGGAGTTTCAGTTGCTCCACTTTTCCATGATGGATCCAACCAATCATTGGAGACAAAAAATCTATCCAAACAAATTTTGGTTTCTGTTATGCAAAACCCCCACTTTAAGTGAAATTCCCACCTAACAACGGAAGATCGACCAACTCCAACTCATCAATGACCTCTGAGAATCTTCTCATAGAGTGATTCAACCTTCCCATCCGACTGCACAAACTTGAATGATGTTGAAGTCACCCCCAACACACTAGGGGTACTCCCATAAGCCTCTAACTAGTCCAATTTCCTCCGAAAGAAGAAGCATCTCAACCTTGGAAAGAGGACTACACACACTTGTGAAGACCGAGACAAAACCATCCTCAACATTTCACACAAAATAGAAAAAGACCCACCCACCTTGTTCAATTATTCTAAACTCTTTATCCCAACTACGTAACCCCCCCAGAAGGCATGAGGTGTCCAAAGCTTCCCAATCAAGGAAGTTCCCAGAACCCAAGCTCTGAGCAACGCCTTTAGACAACTCTTAGCAAAGCTTTAATGATATGGAGTCGTACTTCAAAAGTGGAAAGGGGGTCATTATGGCACAGTGTGACTGCAGCAATACGGTAGAGGAGGTGAATGACTCTTACACGGTAAGAGGAGCATATGGAGTTAGGAGATTTGGGAAAGCCATAAGCATGAACATGTGTGATATAGGGGGCTATGTAGAATATGGAAGGAAGGTGAGATTCTCGTTAAAGATGTGGTGATAAACCATTGGCAGACACTTTCCCATTGCTATATGCGTTAGCTACCTCAAAGGAGGCTTGAGTGGTGGATATTTGGTGTGGTATGCTTCCCGCTTGCTCAATGTGAGAGGAGTTCAAGATGTGGAGGATGAGTTGGTGACAGTAGCAAAAAGAAGAATTTTTTTCAATGGCAAATATAGAGTATGATTTATGGAGAAGGCTTGTTGATTTTCTTTCAAGGTAGGTATTTGAAGTCGCCTTTAAATCAAGTTCTTTCTTGGGAGGCTTCTTGAGAAATTTAACCTTGACATTATCCGTAAGAGGTGATTGATGAAACAAATGTTATTCTCATGGGAGGAGATAATCTTGATTTATATTATAAAGAATGTACTAGATGAGGGAGGTTTGGATACTCTTGTCCTCACTTTCTGGAGCAACTTTTTTTTTTTTTGAAATCTATTCACTTTGTATTATATCGTTATAGTATTTTGTTCTTATGGAGACTCGAACCTAGTCCCTTTCCTATGCCTCACCCAACCTTTTAACCAATCGAAATACGCCTACCTATTCAACTGAGTAGCTGGGTTCTTCCTTTCTGCAGAAAGAGGTGTTATTGCTAGCTAGCATGAGTCCTTTTGAGGCAGCTGAAAGACAAAGGTGGCGAACCGTCCCTTGTGCCTCTTTTTGGATGATGTGTGGTAGGAAAAAGGAATGAGAAATCATTCAAAGTATGGAAAATGTTCTTGATAGGATTCAATTCATTTTTGTTTCCAGATAACTCGTGGTCGGTCTGCCTCACAACATGTGAATCAAACTCTTCTTTGTAGATTTTGTAGATTAGTTAAGGCACCCTTTGAAGGGCTTATTTTTCAATCTTCTTTTCTTTTTTTTTTCTTTTTTAGTTAAATTTTGTAAGGCGTTGTTATTGTTCTTCTATCTTTCGTTAAATTTTTGTAAGGCGTTGTTGTGCCCTCTAGATACTCCCAGATATCTTAGGAATATATATATATATATATATATATATATATATATATATATATATATATGAGAGGCAGAGAGAGATAGATCATTGATATTATGTGCTTTTTTTTTTTTTTTTTTATATTAAAGGTAATACTTAATGAATTTTATGTTCGGTCTTTATCTTATATTTCAGGAGAAATGCAAAGAGAAAGAGAGAATACGGTGATGATGATGATGATGTGATGATGGAGGGCAAGTAGCTTCAACCCATGTGTTACCTTAGTTATGGTTTGATTCAAATGCCAGGCATACAAACCGATCCCGACCGCAATGAGTTTTAGTTGTTCTTTGCTTTGCGTTGAATTGAAAACTTTCAAACGTATGTTTTTGGCCTTAGAATTGGTAAGAGGGTTTTCGTGGAGACTAAGTTGTTTATAGGAGAATGTCCTTCAACTTTTAGCTGGGTTCATTGATTGGTCGATGTAATACTAACTGAAAGCATTTAGTGCCGCTTTTTTGGGGTTGGTTATTTGGGCCATTGTCTCACTTTGTCACAACTTTAGGGTCCTTCTTCTCTAATATGCTTCTCTTTACTATCAAAAAAGAAAGGTCTCTGGTGGATTCCTACAAACAATAGTGTTTGATGCTGTTACATTTCATGTCACCTGGCTGACGGGGTAGTTTTGTAATGATCCGGCAATGCATGTGCAAAAATGCGAACCAAGGCCTTGATACAGGGGAAAGGAGAGTTGAGAACGAACATATCTTCTTTTTTCTCATCCATTCTCACAAAGTTAAGGATGATTTTGACATTGGGATTTTTATTCATTTCTAAGATGGATTTTTTTATTTTTATTTTAATAGAAGTTGTTTCTTAAAATGTTCCTCAAAAAATAAAAATATAAAACTTCTTTTGATAAATGTTTTAAATAGTTTCTTATTTTGATAATGTAATAAAAAATTATAAATCAATCATAATAAAATAAAGAGGCTATGGAGGAAAAGTGTTTTAAACTCCGTCTCGTACACGCCGTTCCCTTCTTTACCATTGACACCATCAACTCCAAAGAAGAGCAAAGGAGGGAGAACTGCTTATTAATTTTGATTCATTTATTGCTTACTTCCAAGCCAATTCATATTCGTGAGCAAAGAATTATTAGTTGGGGGTCTGTGGGAGTTTCAAGAGAGTGCAAACGATGTGAGGAAGAGAGCCAGTTTCATTAGTTGCCTTGTTGTTCATCCTCTAAACTCGCTTAAGTAACCTCTCTCTTATTCATGGCTTTAGTGCTCAAATCATTCACTGGAAAACAAAGTTTCTTCTGCATGGAAAAAGCGCAAAAATGCCTTGAGGTTTGCCCATATGTCCAATCTGGCTCTTAAACCTTTTTTTTTTTTTAGGTTCAGCCATGCCCTTGAAGTTTCTTCTGTGACACACTTATGCCCTTGAAGTTTTTACCGTGATACACTTATCCCCTTGCTGTTGATGATAGACAAATAAGGCGTTAACAATACATACGTGGCATTCATCACGTGCATTTTTTTGCTATGCATAACCATCCACCACACATCAAGACGACAACAATCACATGAGCACCAAGCCCGACAGTAAACCACCGTATAACAATCAAGCCCAAAACCTATAACAACATACAAAATTGCCATGACATAAATATCCAAAATATCAAAACTACCTTAGACCTCCATAACAACCCCTCTCCTAACTCCCGTCCGCGCTCTTCCCTTCCCCCTAGCCCCCCACCCTTTGTTGCACGCACCCAACCTCCTTTTTTTTTTTTTTTTCATTATTATTATTTTTTGAAATCAATATTCAGCCTCCATTTTAAACATTTTAATTTTATAATTTGATAACATCTTATTTTCATTATTTTAAAAATGTACTTAATAAAAAAAAATTATTTTTAAAATTTTATTTATTCATTATTTTTATGTTCTTTTTATTATATATTTGTTACTAATACAAAGTAAAAAATTCAAATTTTAATATATAAATACATTCACCTATAGCAATAAATCAAGAAATTGAAGATTTTAAATATTTTTTAATATTATTATTATTTATAGTAATAAAAACCCACAAGATAATATCTTTAATTATGTTATAAGGAAATATATGAATGATAATTAATTTATAAAAGGAATGTTGGCTATCTTTGTAAAGTAAATACAATTAGTCAGCTTTAAACAAGAAGATTATATGCATTGGGTTCCCCAAACACTTATAAATATTCTTCTCCTATTTGTATTTGACACTAAAGTAATGAGTATAAAACATCATTCTCTTATTCTCGCTTACAGACTTCTTTCTCTAAATTTCTTCATGCTTTCTTTAGTTTACAACATCATATCAACACGAATTGCTCGCCAAGGTAATTCTATGATCTTGAGGTTATTTAAATTTCAAGTTTTTATGTCAATTTTGATTTTTTTATAGATTATCGTGGCCCTAGAAGAAAAGATTTTGGTTATAAGTCAAAATCTTATTATTTTTAATAATTTATTATATACTTTATTGTTATTATTCTCACATATGTTAAAGTTTGTCGTTCCTAATGTTTAAATCTCACAAAATTCGAAGTTTATGACATTTGATATTTGGGGAAAAGAATTATCCATCTTGAATCATTGAAGCTAAAAGAAACTTATTAAATTTTGATGAAAAGTCATCATCTAGCCCGATTGGTTTGAATTGATCTCCCCGGCTTAATACAATATCATCCCAAATTTGTGGCCATGACTGAGGAACGGTGCATGAATTGCAATAGTTTATCGACTCAAAGGCAATGTTAGGGTCGTGGCCAATCGGTAGGTATTTGTAAATCGCCGACTAACTACTTAAATCGAGTAGCATCACAAGGAGGAGATCCACGCGGAGAGTAAGAGTAGAAGATACTACAAGAGGTAGACACAAGTTTTTCCGTGACGAGAAATGTCAATAGTATATTCTCGTTGAGAAAGGAGGCTGACTAGGTGGGTGGAAACCTCAACACCTAGAAAATACTACATGGGCCATGGTCCTTGAGCGAAGTGCCTGCAATACTAAGCTACCAACTGATCAACCCGGTGAGGATCATTACCTATGAAAATAATGTCATCAACATAAACTAAGAGGTAAGCATGAAAGTCACCCTCTTGAAAAATAAAAAGGGAAGTACCATACTACGCTGAAGTGAAGCCCAAGTGAAGAAGGTAAGAGAGTAATTCAGTGTACCAAGCTCGAGGAGCCTGTTGGAGACCATAAAGAGATTTTGCTCAGCATAATAAGGATAATTAAAATCAATGAAGCTAGGAGGTCAGGACATGCATCCTTGTAAAATGTATGATGGATAAAAGCGTTGTTAATATCAATATGGCATAGTGACCAACCTCGAGCAACAGCAAGGCTAAGAACCATGTCACAAAAGAGTAGTTTAACCATGTAATGAAAGTATCATGATAAATGTTCTGGACGCTAGAAACCTATGTTAGAACAAGGAAAACTTTGTGATGCTCAATGGTGTCATCCTTAGCACGTTTAATATGAAACATCCACTTGCACTCAACCAGATTTTGTGACATATGAGAAGGAATGAGATCACAAAGTACCATTCGAAGAAGGCCATCAAATTCCTCAGACATAGCATGTCTCCCAAGAGGGATACTTAAGAGCTTGAGAAATAGTATGAGGTTTGGTAAAACTAGAGGTTTGGTGGACCAGCCCATATTTTGGATTTGGTTTATGGATTTGATTCTCGGAGCACAGTAATCATAAGATAGGTATTTGGTGGTGATAGAGTGGGTTGGTGGCAGTGGTGGCATCAAGATATGATATGGATAATTGGACGGGGCTAATAGACGTGGGGAATGTATTTTCCAAGGAGAGGCAAAGTGATGAAGACTCTAGTGAAGAATCAGTAGATGGCGGTGATAGAGCGGTCGCTGAGGGAGGAGCGCCTCGGGACAAGACTGGAACTATAAAGTGAGGTGAGGGAAATTAAGATGAGACAAGAACGGAGGACTTAGACGAGGATGTAGAGGAAGTGGTAGAAAGTGGGAAGACGGACTTTGAAAATTCAATATGACGGATTTCTATATGCAACCCAAAGAAGAATCTAACAACGTGTAGGCACTGAGTATGAGTAACCTAAGAAGACACATGGAGAAGAGCGTGATAACTTGTGTGGAGAATAAGGTTGAAGCCAAGGATAACAAAGGCGCTCAAAAACACAAAGTTTAAAGAGATTAGGAGGTTAACCCAAGAGTTTTTCAAAGGAAGATAACATACCAAGACTTGTTTTGGGCATATGATTTATAAGATAGGTGGCATTAGCAAAAACATATGACCAGTAAGAAAAAGGGAGAGATGCATGATGCAAAATAGTAAGACTAGTTTCAACAATATGACGATGGCGACATTAAGAGAAGTTCCATTATATTCCTAAAGGTATGAGGAGGCGAAAATGAGTTCCATGATGAGCCGGGAAGGATGAAGTGCAAGAAATTTCATCTCATTATCAGTTTATAAAGTTGTATAATTGAACAATTTAAAAAATTTTCAACAATTTTCAAGTGAATAAAAGTATCAAGGAATGCCATACTTACGCTCGAGTGGATAGAACCATATATAACGAGTAAAGGATCAACAAAAATAACAAATGAAATCTCATCATTAGAAAGAATGTGTCCAAACATTAGAAAAAATTAAATCTAAAGGAGCACACAAAACAAGGGTGGAATCATAGAAAGGTAATTTGTGACTCTTATGACATTTCCAGATTTAATCAGAATACTTAAGAATTAAGAGATCCCGAAGAAATCAAGATTTGATTAGATGTAGCTAAATGGGAAACTAACTTATTGGATAAATGACCTAAACGAGAATGCAAAATAGGTGTAGACGCTTTAACACTAGAGAAAGCAAGTAAAGGAGTCTCGGGTTGCATAGATGTTGACCATACATAGACACCATCTTTAACCGGTCCTTGATGCATTAGAGCCCCCGTGCGAAGGTCCCTCGCCTGAAGGGTATTGGGCAAAAATCTAACATAAATGTGGTTAGTGAAACAAAGTTGGGAAATAGAAATTAAGATTTTTTCATAGTAGGAACACAAAGCACATTATCTAAAGTATAATTGAGGAGACAAAAGTGAGAGGAAATTAATATGTAGATAAAGAGACCGTTTCCATCACCAATTAAAACATTATCATGTCCTGAATAATGGCATTGAAGAAAGAGGTTGCCAAGATTAGCAGTAATATGGTGAGATGAGCCTGAGTCAAGAATCCTTTTAGAAGCAAATGGACTCGGATGCGTAATTATGTTGGCACAAGGAGCAGAATAGGCGGATGGTTTGAGTGTACGACGTTGATGTAAGAGCATTAGGATTCCTTTGAGATACGAGCATTGTCTAGCAATGTGACCTTGAACATGACAAATTTGGCATGTGTCGAGGTAGGGACGTATGGAGGAGATCGGCGTTGATGTTTACACAATGGCAGAGGAAATATCCTGTGAGAAACAACGGTAATCATGAGGACAATTGAATGTCGGCTGGGGATCGATTTCCTCGGCACAAGCCATGTATGCTCTAATACCATAGACTTGAGAACACACCTTCATTAATATTATTGAAGAAAATGTGAAATATGTATACAACTAAGAGGTTTCAAACTAATAAGGAAATTACTTAAAGGAAAATAAAATATAAAAGATAATATGAAAACTAATTCATAAAATGATAACTTAAAGAATTTAAAAATAAAGGATAAATATAAAGCTTGGAAGATAATTATGAAAACTAAATTAAATACAATTTAAATAACTAATCCTTATCATTCTTCATCAAATATTTCTACTTTGCCAATTGGGACGATACATGTACATTAATGATACGTTTTCCCACTTTTTCTTATTTTACTTTAGGGAGTTTTTCATTTATATCCAAAACTAAAGATATATTTTCTTTTTAAATATAGGAATTTTCAATTTAATTACAAATGTTGCCCCGACTCCGAACATGGACACCCAATGTTGTGGCATTCAATGGTGGCAACTTAAGTTGGACATCTTGACACCCAACTTAATGAGTTTTAGACATAAATAAGTTATTTAAAAAAAAAAAAATACTAAAATAGGTTGAAAACCAAAATAATACCCAAACTAGTGCGTTTGGCCACATCAGCATACACATCACAATGTCACAGTCATTGACTACAATATAAATTTTTATTAATGTGTAGTCATAGACTAATACATTGAAAAAATTCATAAATGTCAAGTGGGTCATGACTGTGGCATTCACATAAACAAAATTTCAATACAATGCAAGAGTTACCGACCGTGGCATTATGAATAAAACTAATGTCACATCGATCACGATACTGGTGTTTTTCTAAAAAATGATGATTTGAAATTACAACTCACTATCCAAATTACAACCAATTACTCATATCCAAATTACAACCAATTCATCTAAATTAACCAAATTGCATCCAAATTACAATCAAAACAAGCTTTGATTTCATATATAAACCAAGTTATATAAATATAAACACAACGTAATACAAATATAAATAGATATCAATGAGCCCCACATGGTGGAGGCTTTGTCTTTCTTAGAAGCCTATAATACACAATTAGATGATTCAGGAGGGCATGTGAAATCAAATGGAGTCGATGGCTGACGGAACAACTCACTGCCTACGTGGAGCGGAGGTCAGCTTAGTGGGCATGCACCTAACTTTGAACGAGGTCAACCCATCACATCACCGGGAGGCAATGCAAGGATGGTGAGGTTGTAGATGGTAACCATGTGGCTTAAGGCGGAGATGTTGATAATGCAGGATGACATGTGAAGCGAAAGTCTCGAGGGGTGTTGTGGAATACTCGGGTGGTATGAAAGTCTTTGGTGGTGGAAGTCTTGGTGCAAATGGGGTAGACGATGTGATGAAACAACATCATCTTATCAGTAGAATGACCAGCAGCACAATCTCTAGGTCAACCATAACCCGCCCACTTAATCTTCCCTCTCCTCGACTTAGATCGGGCCGTGATCCCAATTGTAGTGGATGACATAGGAGGTTTGATGGATGGTCCATATGACATAAATGTCTCCTCATTGTGTGCAACAATGCGATGGTCCTCTTTAATAAGGTGTAAAACTGATCTAGCAATATGATGAATGCCTTAAAAAAAAAGCTTGAGGTAGCCCCATGAGATCTACTAGCAATGTCAATGATCTTAGAGATCTAGAAAAAAAACGAAAAAATTGTAAATTTTAATCTTTCATTAAAATTTGAAATATAATCGAATTTAAATTTTACTTACCAACAAGTGAGGGATGTTGTAATTTTATTTATGATGCCTCATTCGACAGCCATGAGTGGTCAGGTGATCAACGAGTGCAATATGCTCGATATTCACTCCATATATGGATCATGAAGTCCATAATACCAACCATAAAAGGTGATGTGGATGATTCTCCTGCATGCATAATCACAATGCAACGTATTGTGCTTGATATGTCTTCGTATTGTACTTAGGTTGTCCTTGTCTGTCAACTAAGCTCTTACTCTATCAAGGAAGATGGAGGTATCCCCTGATGAAGCTTGAACCGATGCAAGACTCACTCCAGACAATGCTACAATTTGTTAGGCACAAAGTGTGTTTGATATATAAAAATTGAGCAACCTAAGATACCGTAAGAGCACGGCCGCATAAGTAAAATATGGACTAGAAAGTCCCAATATTGTTCCCATGGGAAGGTAAGTTTAGATGTGGATCAAGTAATTGGGTACGATCCTTTCACTATCCAAGCTTATCACTTTTGATGAACATATGACCAAACTAAAATATAGCTATTAAAACAGTAATTTGATCAATGCTAAGTTCAACATAGATAAGAAGATTTTAAAGATAAACCCATAAACTCAGGTGTTTGTTTACCCACTAATGTTTATCAGTTTATATCTCTATACAACAACTTATGGTAAATGTATACTCAGGCTTGCTCAAGGAATTAATATATACCTCACCTCGTGACTCACCTCGATTTCTCACACTAACCCCCTATTCACCTCACAGGTCTCTTGAAGTAGAATAATGATTTTTTCAGCATTTTTCCAGGATCCATTATCACCACATGTCCCTAAATAGAAAATCCGAACTATGCTAGATTTGATCATCGTTAAGTTCCTACAAATCCAAAGATATTTAATTGATTGTACTTTACCCTAATAAATCATTTAGTACTAGCCATTACCACTTCCTAAATTTTTGATTAGAATTAAATTGAAATACATTATGAAGCAAAGAATACAGTCCTGGTCACTCAAATTATCACTATGGAAGCCCTAGGTCAATCTTTCCTACTTTAGGCCCTGCCATAAATTCCAACATTGTTTCAAATTGGACAGGAACCCAATAATCTAATAACATCAGATCAACACAATCAGATCACAAAATTATTTTAAAACTATATAAACCAAACATTAATATCAATAACCAACCCTGGCGAGATGTTTAGCCCTTTGCCATAACCTCAAATCATTCAAAATCAAGGATTTGCACCAAAATAGAGAAATAGTCGAGAAAGGAACAAAGCTAGAGATACAAAACAATCAGAGATGAGATGCTCTCCAACTGGGTTCCAGGTTGCAAACACCCTTAAATTGAACTGATTTCAAGTAAACTTTAGATCCAAAGGAACTAACAAAAAATATCAAAACCTAGAGAGAAGAACCCTCAAAGTTCATGCCCTAACCTAAAATGTCGCTTTTAATCAAGTAAATCATCGTAAAGTGTAAGCCAAAATCGCTAAGAAATGCAATAAAATTACTATTGTGTAGGTGGTCCATTGTCGTGGATGTCGACATTATAGTAGCTAAGTCTAATATTTTGCGAATTTCTTTGATGTCGTGACATCACCAGCCTTGATGTCGCGACATGACTCAGAGTCAAGGCCAAGTCTTGGCCTGATGAGGATGAAGGTCAGATCAACCGCTGATGTCGACACATGGCAGCGGCTTCAGCTCCGACCTTGGTCTTTAGATGGTCTCCCATGTTGCAACATCATAGGACTTGATGTCGCTGATATGGAAGTAGAGTCAGCTTCTGCTCAGGGGATTCTATGTCGCGACATAAAATTTCCAACAACAACAACACCCAATTTCTTCCACATTCTCGGGCCAGTTTTTCTTCTTACCGAAGTAAGAGAGGGATTTAGCTTGTATTTAAACTACATAGGTGTGAATTTAACATCATAAGCTCAATAATTGTAAGAAATAAAGGCTCAAAACAAGATACAATTCACAACTAACAAATACCCCCAAACTTACCTTTTGTTTGTCCTGCTAAAAGAAAATACACATTTTTGAAGACAAAACAAAACAAAAACTGTTGAACTTAATGCGTAAAACACCTTGTGCTTATTCGCCTTAGGATCGAACCACTCAACAACACAAAGAAAAATTTTAGATAGATCTTGCCTCTAAGGTAATAGATTGATCACAATTAATAAAACCTAAGCCAAAGTCTTCTAAGATGAGTGGTGTGTGTATGTCCCACCTACTTAATCATGACTTGGGATGGAATTAGTGAGAGCTAGAATCAAGATAGAGATCTCATATCAAGATGTTTCCAAGGACTTATGAGTGCATACGACTAACAGGCTTGCCAGCATACCATTCTCCAATTAATGACAATTCCCAACTCTTAGGATCAACAGGTCTTTATATAGCTTATAATGGGCTTGCTGAGGTAAAGGGTAGTATAGTCAGAGATCATTTAGGTTCATATTTGTTAACAAAACATACAAATTTTCTTTTTTCTTCAAGAGATCTACCATCCTCTCTCAAATTTATTTCTTTCATTATTGAATCTCTTAAGCTTCTCCCAAACTTAGCTCATTGCATCTTTTTATCACATAGTTATTCCCCCAAACTTAGCTCATTTTCACCATTTTCACAAGAACACCAAGATGCTTTATTCTGTGGATTTTAAGAAATGGAGTAGTACAACACTGTTCAACCTCCCTTGCTTTACCCACCTCATGTAACCAGCTTCAGGTCAACCTCCTTGCACCGCTTGGTCTTGGGGTACTGTAATGAAACACCCCTACAAACTTAATCACTCAAGGTAGGAAGGCTATGAGGTTAAATTTAATCCTCCTTGATGAGTCCAAAACTCATATATTTTTAAGTCCATTTTTATTGAATATTTTAGGCTTAAAGGTTCCATTTCATGCATAATTATGAAATATTTACCAAATTTGTGTTTTGCAGGTTTTAATGCAATAAAAGTAGAAAAGAAAGAAAAAGTAGCAAAATTCAGTTAAAAATGAGCAAGGCAACAAGAATGCAAATTGTCATAACAAAGTGAGCAGTGTTGCAACAATTGAGCCTCATTACAACAAAAAAAAATCATGAAGAACACTGAAAGAATGTCGCGATATTTCAAAGTCCCACTAAGATATAAATTGAGAAGAATGCTGAAGACAAGCTCGTTTGTAGTGACAATTAAAACTCTACCGACATATTATTAAGAATAAGAAACAACTTTGTCGACATTTCATATCTTGCCGATAATAACATGAAGGTCGAAGATAGAAAATCTCTATCGAGAACACTTCACAAATTTCTTGTTAGTTTCAACAGTTTAGGAAGGACCTGATGTGAAATGAAAAATGTCAAGACACGGAAATAATTGTCATGACAAAAAGAGGAGCAAATGAGAAAGCTATTGTCACGACGTAGAACCCTTTGTCGAGACAAAAGCTGATAATAGTTCACTGCGATGTAAAGGAACTTTGTCGCAACATGCTTTTATCGCTGGAGCAAACTTTCAGAAATCAACAACATAGGCAAAGATGAATGTCACGACAATTCAAGTTATGCCGCCAAAATTAGATGGAGCTGAAAGTGTAGGTCGTGATGACCGAAAAGTCTGTCGCGACGCAAATCAAGTAGCAGAGGAGTTGAACTTACGCAATAATGCAAACGGCGATGGTTAATAGTTTAAGATAACGTTGTCGCGTCGCGGATGTTTAAGACAGCGCCAGTGACAAAGAAGGCTGAAGAGGTCGCGGATATCTATTTACCAGCGTGTCGCCACAAACACCAAAGGCCTACATCGAAGACATAAGGTGCTTTGTCGCAACATGCTCACAAATAAAGCCAAAGACTGATTAAGAAGTTTAGTTGCTGACATAGACTAACTATGTTCCTATTACTTGATTAGTAATCAAAAGTGCTATTTTGTCCATTTAAGATAGGTTTTGTGTGCTTTTGTACATACTTAATTATATTAATTAAGTTCATTGACATGTGCAGTCCTGATTAGTACTTTTTCCATTTTGTTTCGAGGTTGTTTTGATAGTTTTGGCAGTGTTTTGTGAGCCTCCGCCATCATTTATCAAGCTTGGCATCAGAATTGTGATGTTTTATGCTGAGTTCAGAGGAATTTCGCACCCCCATCAAGCCGGATGAAGCAACAATGAGTTGGAGGCAGAATACAAACTCATCAAGAGATACAAAGAAAGTGGAATGTTGATTTTCGCTATGGCGACAGCGAAATTTTTGCAGGATTGGCGTAAATTTTCAAGAATGGTAGCGAAAATTCTCACGCCTTAGCGAAAATTCTCGCTATGCCATATTTTTCTATGATAGCGAAATTTCGCTGATTTATAGAGAAATTTCATGCGATAGCCAAACTAACTGCGGCATAGCGAAAATGTCGCCTCTTTGCGGATCCAAACGACCTCGCTTTTGTGTAATTCCCATTTTGCCCCAATGTAATCATATTGTTTTAGTTATTGGTATTTCACATCTCTTGTAAGGCTATATGTCACTTTATGTTGCATTTTGTAAATCTCTAACTTGCTAACTTTTGCTAACTTTCAATCCACACAAATTTTTCCTTTGGTCCAGCTTTCTCTCTTTCTCTCTTTCTTTCTTCATTTCCTCGGCTGCTGAACACACCCCCTTTGAGGATGACAACTCAAAGGATCGCTTGGCTAAGCCCTCAAACCTAAAGAGGAGGGTTTCTAGGTTGGTTAATGGTGGTTTGCAGGTGTTCCTCTATTTTAAATGAAGCATGTACTGCATTTATGTGTTTCAAACTTTCCAAACTAGGGTTTAAAGCTATTTAATGTATTTCCTTTGGTCAATACTTGGCATGCTTCAGGGTTCAGTGTATTCTTAATGGTAGATACACTGACATCCATTAGATGTCATTTATGAGCCACTGAAAGTAGGTTAAATGCTTGGTTTTCAACTGGTAAAGCATTAAATGTTCCGCAAATGCTATGGTCTCAATTAGAATTGGTTTTGGCGGTCAGGTTTTTAAAGTTAAATAAAGATCTTATTTTGCTTAAGACTATGTCATTTTCCTAATGCGAGGAAATAACCCGAGGACAGTCTTTTATAAACTTTACTGACCAATCTAGTGACCCAAGCCTTCAAGGTCTCCATTCCACACCTTATTTTAAACTGTTTCAGTTAGCCTAGTGGACAACCACACCCATGCTTTTTAATGCAACCAAAGTCCAAATGAAAGCCCCACCATTTCAATCAAGGATACAAATCATTTGAAAGATGAAAACCCATCCTGTTCTAATTTCTTAGACCACTATACTACAGTAAATCTGATCACGGCAGTAGGAGGAATATAGATACAACTTTGTTGATTCCGGATCACCCTACTCGTGGCACGACCAATGGCGCTGTCACGGATGGTGCCAAACTACATGATGAGCTGATATGTACTTGTAATCCTCATTACAAGTATCAGACCTTTTTAAACCTTTTCACATTGTTTGTGAATTTCAGTTTTACTTAGCATTCACCGGGGTTGTTTTACCATTACAAATATTTATATAATTCGTTAACACTAATCTTTTGGCAAGCCTTGCTCGTGTTCTTTCGCTTTGTCCTATTTTCAGGCATGTGTTTATGATCATCGAATAGAGACATTTCAGGTAGACTGCAAAGAGTCTATACACCAACTGATCAAGGTTGTGAAGTCAAGCAGTACAATGATAAAACGGATCCCCACTCGAGGAACAACAAAGTCAGCAAGGTACTCTAGTGAATCCAACAGCATACAGATCAGTGAGGGACCACATACACCCTCTTAGAGTGAGTGAACCTTCCTGCATCATACCACCTGCTGATGATGTGGTTGTAAGACCTGATTGGTGCCCCGTTTATATTTCATGCATGGGAAATGGAAATCCTTACACCCATACGGATTTCGAGAAGCGTGCATAACTTTAAGGAGGGTGTAAACTTATATGGATTTGATGGTCAAGGCATTCCCATTAACCCTCGACAAAGCCAAAATATGGCTTAATTCCATCGAGACCAAGAACCATTAGAAGCCGGGCAGAGGTGCAGAATTCTTAAAAATTCTTCAAGGCTCAAGGCACCAATACAATTTGAAGAGGCAGATCATGACGTTTGTCGCCCATGACAATGGAAAGAATTTATCAGTTATCGAGAGGCTCCGCTGAGACCATCAGTGCTTGTCCACACTGCGTTTCGACACTGGATGTTGTGGAACATTTGAGATGGTATGTCTCCAGCCATGAAGCAACTGCTAGAAACCATGTGTGGAGGTGACTTTCGGAGCAAAAACCTAGATGAGGCCATGGACTTTTTGAACTATGTGGCCGAAACCTCTAAGGCATGGGATGAACCGAATCCAAGGGAAGCTGAAAGAAGGAGGCCTTCGACCCACAAAAGGGGAGGCATTTATGCACTTTCCGAAGATACTGGGCAAAGAAAATCAACACGATCAATAGTGTGGGAATGAATGGAAATGAGATTTAAATATAAGGTAATATTTCGGTGATCAACCTGCAATTTGTTTGAATTTATCGGGCCAATACACCTAGAGTTGACTACCAGAGCGTTCACAGGTAGATATACAGAGGCGCCCTCAAATGCATCAATGTTCTATGCAACTCACGAGAATGATCGGGTCTTATGTAGAGCACACCCCGAGGTCCCGATGCACACAAAGAGCAGTTTGTCTATTGTCGATTGCAATCCACTCCCGCAATATGAATTTATGCAGGTGACCGCTTGTGAGTAACGAGGTATTGACTCAGAACCACCTGGTAATTTGAAACGAGAGATTTCACTGACAGGAATTGGATGTATCTAGACTAGTTCAACCAACCATACACTGGGTGGTATCCAGATATCAACCCCAAGGGAGTGTATGAAATAGGTCACCAAGACCGAAATGTAAGAATCATGAAGTCAAGGTAGTGGTGACTTAAAGCAGAAGAATCGAGACCAAGAAATCCCAAAGACTACCAAGACAAACTCCTACGTAGTTGATCCACTAGAGGGAGAACAATCAGCAAAAAGGGAAGAGGTGAAGCCCAGTGTACCCCCTCCTTTCCCACAGGCACTCCGAAAAAAGAAAAATTCAGTCAACCAAACTGAAATTTTAGAGGTATTACGGCAAGTGAAAGTTAACATTCCTCTCCTTGACATGATCAAACAAGTCCCCACATATGCAAAATTTTTGAAGGACTTATACTGGTGAAAAGAGGCTTCCACGTGAATAAAGGCCTTTTGATCGAGCAAGGAGAAGCATTACTGAGTGCAAGACTCTGTGAAATATAAGGACCCGGGATGTCCTACAATCTCAGTTAATATCGGAGGCATTAGTGTAGAAAAAGCACTATTAGACTTGGGAGCTAGTGTGAACCTACTGCCATATTCCATGTACAAGCGGCTTGGTTTGGGAGAACTGAAGCCCACTTCCATCACACTGTCTCTAGCCGATAGGTCTATTAAAATACCGAAGGGGGCCATTGAGGATGTTTTAATACAAGTGGGATGATTCACTATTCAGCGGGATTTTGGTCAGACTTTATTACTGCAGCCACCATGTGGGGAGCCAATCATGTACCCATCATATTGGGAAGGCCATTCTTTGCATACTAATGCCATAATAAACTCACTAATGGGGTTATGCAACCCACGTCAGAATATGACTTTGTAACTCAATATCTTCCATTCGAAAGTAAAGAGGCATATGCACCCAGTGGAGGACGATTGTGAAGAAGTTTGCATAATAGATACAATTCTTGAAGAACAAAGCAATGAGCGTTAAGGCATGTGTTAACCCCGAGTTATCCGAGTGCCTTGCAGCAACAAGAACCTCAATGCATGAGCTTAGTGTGGCGCCGAGAAAAAAATGTAAATTCTACCTCTGGCTGACCGTGAAGAACCAAAGGAACCTACACGCTAGAGCTCAAACCCCTACCAAAGGAATTAAAATATGATTTCGGAAGACAACAAGGTCGTCCAGCTTGTATTATCATCACCGCCGACCACTTCACAGAGCACAACCTGTCGTGACCTCCTTAAAAGGAACAAGCAAGCTAGTAGAAAATTCTCCGATTTAAAGGCATAAACCCAAATAATCTTCACTCAAATTACATTTATTTAGAAGAAGAATCTAAAGTCGTTAGCAGCCACGGTAGGAGGTTGAATCCTCACTGTTAAGAGGTAGTCTCGCATTGAAGTCCCGAAATTGTCAGTAGCTCTGTGATCATTTACTCCATATATGATAAAGATTCTGGGTAAGCCCAACCCAGGTGGTGTCCAAGAAGCCGTGAGTGACCACCGTAAAATGAAAAGGCGAGGAAGTGTCAATTCGACTCTTACCACCTGTTGGAGGGTATGCATAGATTACGGTGAGGCTCAATGAAGTAACAAGAAAGGATCACTTCCTAACGCCTTCATTGATCTTGAGAGAGTCTCTAGACACCCACTTATTGCTTTTGGATGGGTATCTGTGGTACTTTTCAGATAGAGATTGCAATCTTAAGATCAAGAAAGACCACCTTTACTTTGTCCATTTGGCAATAAGGTTTATGGAGGATGCCTTTCGTCTTTGCAACGCCCTCGCACCTTCGCAGATGCATTCTTAGTGTTTAGCGATATGGTGGAGCGCATAATGGAAGTATACATGGATGACATCACTGTATATGGAGGTGATTTTGAAGAATGTCCGACACCAGTCCCAGACGCTATCCCCGCAGAGGTGCATTGAAAAGTAACTGTGCGAATCGAGAAATGCCATTTTACGCGAAACAAGGAATCAGACTCTGGGCATGTTATTTCTAAGGTGAATAGAAGACAAGGCAAAATTGAACTTATTTCCAAACTCCGCTGCCTCCAACAAATGTGAAAAACAGCTTAGGCAATTCCTCGGGCTATGTGCTTTACGTAAGATTCATCAAGGATTTTTCTTAAGATCGCTGTTTCCTTTATAAGCCGCAGAGAAAGATGCTAATTTGTTTGGGAAAGAATGTCGAGAGCTTTGAAGAGTCGGTCCTGTTTTGACCATCGCACCAATAGTACGAAAGCACCCAATCGCGCTTGCCTTTTGAGGTGATGTGATGCAAGATCTCGCTTATCGAGCGCTTCGCCAAAGAGAAAATGAAAACCTCATTAGTTTATTATGCAAGCAAAACCTTGAATGAAGCACAAAGGAACTATACTACTACAGAGAAAGAATTGGTGGTCTACTTTAGACAAATTTCGAGCATATCAGTTGGTCCGAGAGAATACTTTTACATATCATCTCGCTTTGAAATATCTCCCCGACCAAGCAAAATGCTAAGGCAAGACTATACGATGGGTTCTTCTGCTTCAAGAATTTAACTTGCAAATTAAGGACAAAGGGTAGAGAGAATGTGCAGACCATCTAAGATTAATGAATACTATGACACTCATAGCCCAATCAATGGATGAATTTCCGAGAACTTTTAATGCAACTGGAGAAAGCTCCCCGTATGCTCACATTGCCAATTTCCCTAGCAAATGTGAGAAATCCCATCCGATTGAAAGAATGTGATAGAAGTATTTCTGGCAAAGATCCATTCCTATTATTGGGAAGAGCCCTTCTTGTTTAAATACTGCTGATAAGATAATCAGGAAGTGTGTGCCTGAAGAAGAACAATGAAATTTGCCACCGCCACGAGTGCCTGTAGGTCACTTTGCTTCCCAGAAGACTCCGCAATGAAGGTGCCGCAATATGGTTTCTACCGGGCCTTCCTGTTTAAATGAGTTAATACCAAATGTGCCGAATATGTGATGTGATGCCAAAGGCCCTGAAATTGTTCGCCATATGATGCCCCGAACCCAATTTTACATCGAAGCTATTTGATGTTCGGGGGCATCGATTTCAGGGGACCTTCCGACGCCTTATGGTCATACATACATATTGGTGGAGTTGACTATGTGTCCAAATGAAGGAGGCAATCCCCTGAAACCAACTTGACCACGGTGGTGGTGCTCACCCTTAAAAGAAAACATCTTTTTTCTAGGTTCATGTACTCCAAAAAGGCATTATTAGTGATGGGGGTTCACATTTCTGTAACAAACGTTTCGAAAACCTCATGGCTAAGTATGGTGTGAAACACAGAGTGGCTACCCCTTACCATCCTCAAACAAGTGGTCAAGTAGAACTTGCCAACAGGGAGATTAAGACCATTCTAATGAAGGTGGTGAACAGCAATAGAAAAGATTGGTCCATCAAATTGCTTGATTCACTCGCGCCCATTGCACGCCTTTCAAAACGATTCGAATGTCCCTTATCGGTTGGTCATGTGGCGCATGTCACCCTCCAGTTGGAAATCGAGTATGTGCAGCGAATCAAGAAGCTAAACATAGATTTAAGCAGTACAAGCTAAAGATTCTCGATCTCAATGTTGGAGAAATACGAAATGATGCCTACTAACTCGAAGATTGCAAAAGAAAGATCGAAAAATGGCATGATCAAATGAGCTAACTTGCAAAATTTCAACAAGGAGATCAAGTCCTCCCGTGGCGATTCCAACTCCATCTACTTCTCGAGCAAGCTCAAGTCGCGATGGATCGGTCCATTCATCAAGTCAAAGAAGCACACCCCAATGGTTCGGGCACTACCAATCCAAATGATAATAGGGTGATCAAAGTTAATGGACAGAGGGTGAAGCCCTACGTTGTGCAGCAGATCGTAGTCAGGGAGGAAATTCTCCTTCGACTCCTTGAGACCCATTGTGCCATATATTTAGAAGTGGCTCCCAAAGAATGTCTCGTGGTTTACTACTATTTTAATTGCTTACTGCTTAAGTTTCTATTTTTGTTAAAAATCTGTTTGTAATCGCTGTGTGGCATGTTTTGCTTTGTGCTGTAAGCAAGAAATCATCCACTTTCAATCTTCATGCACCTCACCGCCTGTGCCGGGATGATCCTTCCCGCCACCACCGATTGAGGAGGCACCATTCCATCCTCTAATCCGCCTCGTGTCAGATACTTCAGGTTTAAAGTAATGTTCATACTTTGCTTTTAGTTGCTGGTTTTGTATGCCCCAAGCAGAGCCCAAATTCTGCTTTGAGCAAAATTGAAATGCTGTTCGTGCTTCTTATATTTTTATGTTTATGCTCTTACCTTTAGTTGAAAATCAAGCCCCTTGTATGCCACCATAATGTTAGAATGGGCCCATGCATGATTAAGCCGTCGATGGAAGTTCCAAAGAGCTTTCAAATTTCAGATTTCCACCCTTTAGCTAATCACACACAAGGCACACGCTTACCAATAGGTTGTGAAGCTATATACCTCTTTTCACTTTGCAAACCGGGCTTAGATTTGTTGATCGAATCTGCATTAGGTTTGCAGCATCTTAATAAAAGAAGACCAATGAAGTCTTCCAAATGAAAAAGAAAAGCAAAAAAAAAAGCAAAAAGAAAATGAAAGAAGAAAAAGAGAATTGAAAGCCGTGGACGCTTAGTCTTGAAACCCGAACACAAATCTCAGGGGTATATGGCGAAAGCCTTAAAGCCCGGTGCCCTAAACCTTCATCTGTCGGGAGCCAACACTTAGTGTCGCTACACGGTGGATGGGTAGAGTTTAGCGAAACAGAAGCCGGATTCTCTCGGTCATTCAAGTCCGGCGAAGCTCAGGAGTTTGTGAATTCGTGAGGATCTTTGGATTGATGCCCTAAACCTTAATTGCCTGGAGTCATCTGCGGACTTCGCTACACGGACTTTGGTAAAGTCGAAGCTGCATCAACTCACATTCGAAGGAGTTAGAGGCAAAACTGAAATTCATTTAGCATCAGCCAGCAGGCGACTGGCTGGGGAGGGAATAGTCAGGCAACTTATCGTTCAAACTGCTACCTTAAACACTTAGATTTAGGTGGAAGTTTAGGCTGACTTCCCGGAATTGATGTTGCCCCGAAACTTCTGTTCCTATATGTCATTTGTTCTCTCATGATGGTTTTTTGCACGTAGTCTAAGTTTTTCATACTAAGGTAAGCCTCTACTCATACATGACACTTTTGGTAGCATACTCTTTTTCGCAGTGCCACAAAATTACCCTTGATTGTTTTTAGCATTGCTAAGGGACTAGCAACGTGTTGGCTGGGGGGGTGTGATTAGTACCCAAGAAGTGCTATTTTGAGTCCTATTTAAGATAGGTTTTGAGTGCTTTTTGCATACTAATCATATTAATTAAGCCGATTGACATGTGCAGGTCCGATTAGTACTACTGATTTTGTTTCGAGGTTGTTTTTGATAGTTTTGCAGGTTTTGTGAGCCTCCGCCATCATATCAAGCTTGGCATTGTAATTGTGATGTTTTATACTGAGTTATGAATTTCAATTTCATCGCCGGATTTAAGAAACAAGCGAGTCGAGGCGTATTAAATACAAACTGACAAGCGTGAAGCAGCAAAGTGAACAGTTGATTTTTATGGCATAGCGAAATTTCGCAAGGTTGCAAAATTTCGCAATGGTAGCTAAAATTACGCCTTAGCAAAAATTTCGCTTATGCCATTTTCGCTATCATAGTGAAGTTGTCGCGGCATACCGAAAATTCAAATTTTCGCTTATGCTCGAATTTTCGCCATGATAGTTTAAATTCACTATGCATAGCTTAAAATGTCGCTCTTTTTGTGATCCAAACGACCCCGTTTTGTGTAATTCCCATTTTGCCCTCAATGTAATCATATTGTTTTGGTTATTTTGGTATTTCACATCTCTTGTAAGGCTCTATAAGCCACTTTATAACATTTTGTAACCCTAACTTTTGCTAACTTTCAATCCACGTAGCTTTTCCCTTTTGGTCCCAGTTTTCTCTCTTCTCTCTCTTCATTTTCTACGCTGCCAAACACACCCCTTTGAGGATGACAACTCAAAGGATGTTTGGCTAAGCCTCAAAACCCAGTTATGAGGGTCGCTAGGGTCGGGTTAATGGTGGTTCAGTGTTCCTTATTTTAAATGAAGTGTGTCCCGCATTTATGTGTTTCAAACTTTCCAAACTAGGGTTTAATGCTATTTAATGTATTTCTTTGGGTCAGCTACTGGTATGCTTCAAGGTTCAAGTATTCAATGGTAGATACACTGACATCCATTGGGATGTCATTTATGAAGCCACTCAGTGAGGTTAATGCTTCGTTTTCAATTATAGAAACATTAAATGTTCCAGAAATGCTATGGTTCAACTAGGAATGCTTTAAGGGTTGCTTTAAAGTTAAATGGAAGATCCTGGGCTGGGCTATGACTATATGTCATTTGCCCTAATGCAAGGAAATAACCCGAGGACACCTTTATAACCTCATTGGTCCAATCTAGTGACCCAAGCCTTTAAGGTCTCCATTCCACACCTTATTTTAAACTGTTTCAGTTAGCCTAGTGACAACAACACCCATGCTTTTTAATGCAAATCCGAAAGTCCAAATGAAAGCCTCACCATTTCAATCATGAGATACAAATCATTTGTAAGATGAAAACCCATCCCCGTGTTCAATCTTGTAATTACCTTATATCGCAAGAGCTTCTGACTACGGTAGTAGGAGGAATATAGGATACAAATTTTGTTGATTCCGGATCACCCTACTGTGGCACAAATCAGACATAGATTAACTATGTCTCGACATAGACTAATTATGTCGCGACAAAGACATAAACTGGGCCTGCATGAAAATCCACAATTTTAGCCTCAATTTTAGGGCCCAATAACGAGAGATTATAAATAAAAGCTCTTAGGTCAATATCGAGAGCTTCCAGCCGGCCTTGAGCATTTTGAGGAGGAGCTTAAGTCTCTTTTGTATATTTTTCTTCTATTAAGTTTTATTGTAGTAGTTTTGTTAGTTTTTCACAGAGAGTGATTCTGTTTCGGGTTCATTGTAAGTTCTTGTTTTCAAATTAACTTCAATGGAATGTAATTTTTCTGGTATTCATTTATTTCAATTTGATAGCAATTTCAAAGAATTTTCTTGATTAGCTAGTCATTGTTATTTGTGATCCAATTAAAGACTCAGTTCCCTCTAGAATGGATCGATGTCGTTATTATTCTTTCAGATTACTTAAAAGAATGCTATAGTTAGAAATTTGAATTTATTGATTAGTATTGATCTTGAATTGAGTTGTTCTTAATATCAATACCTTATACCCAGAAAAGAACTGTATCTTTTCTTTGATTTCTAGGAGGCCCTCCGAGTGACACAGAGATGGAGATTCCTGAGAGTAAAGAGCAGTTACTTGGGGTATAGTAAACTGATACTAGAACTAATGAACTCTAAAAATTACTGTGATAAATCACTAGTGTTCTCAAGGTTTGAAGATCATTAGATGATGTATCAATTTGAATGTATGAGGTCTCATCTCAGATCCTGATAGGCCATCTTTGGATTCACAAGAAGATAGATTTAATCAAGGAGATGTAGAACTTATCGATTCATGGTCGAGAAACTAATTATATTGAGTTAAGGCTTGCATTATCCTCGTCTATGAGGGCAACACCCAAGAGGCAGCGGGTACTGGTTAGGAAAATACCCACCAAAGAGATAATATCCTACAAGTAGCTTATTGCACTAAATATTAATCTGATAGGAATCTGATTCTCTAAATAGTGAAATGTATAGTGTCAGGAGGAATCTAAGGCTATACTACCATGCGGCCTTTTGAAAGTCCGTAATTCCAACAATAATAACCTGAGAACAAGACGGTAAAATTGATGATTATACATTGATTCATTTCAAGCAGTTACTTACTTAGTGAACTTTAATCCACTTTTATTTTATCGATGTTTTCATTAAAGAATTTTATTATACCCTTTATTCATGCTAGTTTAGAAAATCAAACTTACTTAGAGGTTCAATAGGGAAGATCTTTGAGTGGTAGTGGGTAGTTGATCTTTAAATTTCTACGTTAATCCTTGTGGAATGATATGACTCAAAAATCCACTTTATTACTTGTATGACCTATGCACTTGTAGAAATTTTCAGGACCAAACCTGTAGAATTTTACAAAGAAAATATTTACGAGTTGAAAACAGTGGGCTGTAGTAGTTTCTTTATCGTTACAGTGAAAAGGAGCTAACAAGTTTTGATTACATTTCTAGCATAATTCTTCATCCAAACTCCCAATTCACATAACATGCTATCACATAATATTGCATGCAAACAAAGATGTCAGGTAAACAAGGATTTTGACAAAGAATATGCAACAAAGAGGGCTAAGGTGTTCACTTCGCTTCCAAGAACCGAAATGGCTATTAAGGTTCAATCAGGGTGACAATGGAATAATGCACAAAGGGTAGCGAGAAAGGCTCAACCGGACCGAGGCGATATATAATCTCCCGATTGCAGGTCACCTAGATTTCGTCAAATGGTGATGGTTGTTCTAGAGCCCAGTGAGATCAAAGATGCTGATCACCTAATTCTTCCCTAAACTCAAACAATATTGACCATGAAGAGAGCAGATTGTGTTCATTTAATAAGAACATACGCTAAGTTCATAACTCTTTAAATTAGCCAAAATATTATTTTTTAAAGCTCAACTATCTCTAGTTTTCTTCATGTAATAGAACAATTCAATCATTTTTTTTATCATCGACAAATACCTACATAAGCACACAAACAAGCCTTCAACGAAACAAAATGAAATCTCTTTTTACATATGCGGATTTTAAAAAATTTTCAATTTTTTTTTGGATTATCGATATACGTATCCAAGATCAAAGTTGTACACTAACCGCGATCAATGAACCTCACATCTGAAGCATAGTTTAAGATAGGAAACAGCTCAACCACTTCCATTTAAATGTAGTTAGCCAAAAGCATAACACAACCATGAAGCATAACCTTTACTAACGTTAGACTTAGCACAACTAAGTAATCAAATTAAAAACAAAACAAAAACTAAGATAACAAGAGAAGAGATATGAGGAGAAATAGATTAATTCATAGTTAATATCCAAAGAGAAAAGTTCAAATTTTGTCCAAAATTGGCAAAAGGCCCAACACCCCCAAACAAAAACCAAACACTGTCCTCAGTGTAAAAATAAGGGATATAGAAAACTCCCCTTAGAATGTAGGCGATGTGTCATCCCCAAATGACTTTGGTGGTGATGGTGCCGCTAAGCCTGAGCTCAAATGACTGAGGCATAGCTGACGAGAGAAGATTGTGATAATAAGCCAATTAGTTCGCTGTGTAATGTCATTTCCTCTCTTACTCTAGGCTTTGCCTTTGAGCCAATGCGCCCATCCTCCCATAATTGATCGTTCCATTAAGTGTAGTGTTGCTCTTCCGATAATCAACAAATTTTATAGACTGACGCATCATGCCACTCATTTTCTCAACGACTAAGTCAATTTGAGTTTGTAAGGATCCCTTCAATTTCTTCTTCATCACTGAGGCTTCAACTCAGCCGGTTTTCTTCCCATCTTCTTTCTTCTTCTTCTCTTCTTCGCAAATTTCTCTTAAAATGTTATGCCTGAAAGGTGTGTCTCTTCATTGAGGGAAACGTGAGGAAGCATTGAGGACGCTTCTCATCCTCCCAATTGCAATCCCCGCTATTCACATAGCTTTGTAATCACGAGAAGGTGAACGTATGGCTTTACCATAAAGACCTCTAAGATCAAATTCTCGATGGTTTTTCCCACATTGAATTTATAGCCTTGGACAAAGTATAAATGAGGATGGCCTTGTCTCTTCTTACTGTGGAGACATGCTTGAAAGGTATGAGCTTGCTGAGACAAAGAATCAAGCCTTGGCTATTTCGCAAGCCCCGTCCTGTATAGCGACATAATCTTCGCTTTAGTCATCTTCGACCAAGGTGATTTCCATCACCAACTCTCGTAATATCTTCTCATAGCCTGGCCCCTAAATAATCCCTCGAACTCCTCATTGTCTTCATCATTCAACCCAAACACTTGATTGATTGTGTTACAATCAAATGACACTCATGTGCCTCACACAAACACTGTCGAACAAATTCTATCTCGAAGGTTGGTGTGGAACTCACACACTACCGGTGCCACACTCAATGGCGGGTATTCATAAAGTTGATTATAGTTCCTCCTTCATTTCAGTAAGTTAGCAAAAGTTATGGCAATGCTTGTAAAACCTATTTCAGGGATAAGTGTAGTGTGGCTAAAAAATGGGTAATCATCCTCCACTGCCTTTGTCTAAAATTTTCCGTGATTATGAGGCAAAGGCGGAAGAAGTAGGTTTGAAATGGTTTTTCTTTTCTTAGAGCCCTTGTAATCACTCACCCTTTTATCGAACACTTGGTGGGTGTGTCTTCTTTTTCTCTTGAAAAACCTTCCCTCTTCTTGAAAGCACCCCCAATCAACAACAAACCATCCACTCCAAGGTTTTTCAAAACTCCAACAAAATCACAAAAGCAAACTGAAGTCAGACCGACTAAAATTCAGCGTAAAACCTCATCGAGCACAAACCGTATTTGAGTTAAAATGGGGAGGTCCGGTTTAGTTTGAAATGAGATGGAGCTGGATGAAAGTGATTGTAAAATGAGTCTCATAGTTTGATAGAGAATTAGGGCTTCAAAAAATGGTAAAGCAAAGGCGGAGGTGCCTGATCTGAGAAGACGAATGTGAAAGAGAGAGAAAGATGAGAAATGAAGCAGACTCAGGTCATATTTAGCCTGCATTTTTTCATCTGGCTGTCACGATCGATGGGTTTGATGTCATGACATCAGCCAAAGATTTTCACTGAGAAGAATGCTTGATGTCGCGACATCAAGACTGATGTCAGACATCACAGTAAGTGATGACTAAGAGAGGGGCTTTCATGTCATGACATCCAAGTGTTTGATGTCGCGACATCATAGTACGTGCACTCCAAGATGGGCTATCCATGTTGCAACATCAAGTTCAATGTCATGACATCACAATGGGATTTCTATTTGTTGCTCCAAAATTCTTCATTCTTACCTCAAAATTTTCCCAAGTTGAATGGCACTCTCAATACTTGAAATATCACTTAAAACTCTCTAAAATATGCTTAATATGACTCGTTTTCCCCAAACTCTTTAAAGTCTCTTTACTCTTCAATTTTCTCCACATTTTTAGCTAAAATTCCTCTTTCTCTACTCTTGCAATTTTATTAAGCTTGAAACTCAAAAACACTAAAGCAAACACATCAAACATATCGAGGATCCCTAAAAATAAAAATAAACTAACAAAAAGAAGTAACAAGTTAAGAAATAAGAAAAATGAAAAAGGATCCTCACAAAGCTCGAGTTCCAATATCGTGGCCTCATGGTCAATGAGGATTTTCCAAACACCACATGCACATTCCCTAATGTTTGTGCATTTTCATTCTGCCAGTGGCCTCCAATGACTCAAAAGATTGATATATAGATAGATTCTACCCTCTCTTATCTTTTCAGAGATCAAAAATCATTGCATTTGGGAGGCTCGATGAGAGTTATGATCGCCATTTGAAGTTGGCGTTTGTCACGACGGTCATTGTTTTCTTGCAAGAAAGCCTTTTGCCGAGGCAAAGGGACCTTCACCTTGGCGAACTAGAGCCATGCAAGAAGAAAGCTACTGGTTAGCCGAGGCGAATGAGCCTTCGCCTCGGCGAAGGACGTCGAGCCTTGCAAAAATTAGCCATATTTGACCATTTTTTGCCCTTTTAAAAGCCCATTTCCTAAATCCTATAAATGGGGGGTTTTTTAGACTTGTCAAGGGTTCGAGCCAAGGAGAACACCTTAGGGTTTCTCCTGTCTTCTTCTACTTAGGTTTTTTATTTCTTAGTTTTACTTTGTTTTTGAGTTGATGGAAGAGCTAGTTACTGTAGGGTCTCTCAGAATTTAGAGCGTGAGTTTGAAACGAATTTCATCTCCCATTTCTTTTGTATCTCTAAACTGTACTCTCTTTATTAATATTTCATCATTATGTTTATGTTAACCATGGTTTTATTGGATTTCTTAGTTGTAATGAGTGGTTAAACATCCTCTAGGGTTGAATGCTTGAAGTTGATGCTTGATTTATATAATTTTTAGCATGGTTTTGTGAATTTATTCTTATTTTGATGTTAGTTGGTGTAATTCTTGGATTATTATGGTTTTACCTAATTGATTTATGTTGGGAAGTGAGTTAAGACCTAGTACAAAGGGTTTCCAAAGGACAAATTTGAAATATACCTCAGCTCAATCTACCCCCAAATGTGTCTCAATTGACAAAATCAACCTAACTTAGTCAAAGAAGTTTAGGAAATTAGGAATGTCTAATACTAAATGGATTTTATTAGGGGAAGAGCCACCTTAGCATTATGTGAGGATCATATGGACCGAGAGGTGATTGATTCAAACATAGTCTAGGTAATCCTATCGTATGGACCAAGAGGTGACCAATAGGATTCCCAAGGAAATAATTGCCTTCTAAAAGTATCACATTTCATGACCTAGATGGACCGAAAGGAGAATAGGGAGTGGGTGTGAGAAATTGAGGGGAGACACGGAAGTGTAAACCTCATACCGGTTTCCTTGGTCAAACACAAGTATACTTTCACTCAACAGACACTTTATGAATATAAATCATAATTGCATCAACTGAATAATCACCCTAAAATCATTTCCTAGAGCTTTTCCTTAAAAACCTAATTTCCATTTACTTGTGAATCTTTGAAAATCAAATTAGATATGTTTTGTTTTAGCTTAGTTTTCTTTAGATAATCACATTCCAAATCACCCTTCCACTCAAAATAGCAATCAGACTTCACTAAATTCGGGTACTAATCCTCATTAAAACCACACATTCCCTATGGGATCAATATCTGGACTTGTTTGTCCACTGTATTACTTGTGCGACTTGTGCGCTTGTGAAAAATCGCTAACAAGTTTTGGCGTCGTTGCTGGGGACTTATTAGAGTATTTGATAGCTATGCCCATTACCGAACAAGAAGCAGGTGTTGATGTTGAGCGTGTTTTATCTGAAGAAGTTCATAGTGAAAGTTTCAGTCAAGACATGAGAGACTCATTTTAGCCCGTTGTTACTTTTCGACCCTCTTTTGATTCAAGTGTTGAACATAGTTGTAGACCTGATTTTGCCGGTGCTTCTCACAGCGGTGTTATGACGGGTTTAAGAAGAGAGGGAACCACGATGGTAGAAAGGATATCGAAATGATAGCGGGATATCATAGACGACAACAAGTCAATATCCATTGAGTTCATTTTATTTCGGTGAAGATGATTTCACACATGCTACACAAGAGGAAGACCACGGGGCTAGGAGAGCTTGTACAGGTATTTGAGCCATTGGAAAGCCATATAGAGGTCGACAACGAAGGATGGCACAACGCAATGAGGATTCATTTTCGGCTAGTTTTGAGTCCATAAACATTTGCACTCAATACAAGTGATTCATCCAATGACGCATAAATATTTTTCCAACATAATGAGTTATGGTCAGCCTTCTTCAAATCCTTCGGCTTCCAATGATGAAGAATATGGAATGATAAATTATCCTCATGCTGAACAAATTCCATTCCACATTTCATATCAAATGCAACAAGGATTTCAAATGACCTTGTGGGTGAACCCTAAATTTCCTATCCATGGAGAGGTCAGAGTATTAAGTTAAGACATTTATGCATGGGCATGTTCTGATCTTATAATCAATATTATCGGAACACCATGTCCTAGTATGAGTGTTGTGGTTCCTACCAAGATGGGATCCCTTCATCAAATGTTGCAATGGAGCTACATCAATCTTCATTTTGGTTTTAAAAGCTCATTGCAATGTAATCTCAATGTGTATATTTGATTATTAATGTAATTTTTACATTTTTACAAAGTATTTCCATGAATTTCAAAGTATTTTTGTTAATTTATGATATATCGATACTTATGTAAAAATATCCACCGATATATCCTTAAAATCCAAGTACCGATATTTCTGTTGAAACCGATATTTTAACTCAAAAGTAGTTGTCGGATTGTCTCAATATGGCCTTATTAGGTAAATGGAACTGGCGTTATGAGGGGGTGGTTGGCGGACGCAGGGAGGTGGGGGTGTGGAGGGAGTGTGGAAATCCATTAGGATGGATTGGATATTGCGGGCAAGGATGGCTTTTGCGGGTGGGCACAGAGGAGAAGAGATCGGGAGGATAGGGAGCAGGGGAGAAACCCTAGTTGTTTTTCCAACTTTATTCACTATTATTGCTGCTTCTAAGGAGGCTTGGGTGGTGGATGTTTCGGGATGGTCCTTGCGCTAGGTTGTTCGACTCTCGTTTTGTCGTAGCTTCAAATATTGGGAATCTGAGGAGGTGAGATTTCTTCGGTTACAAGGGAAATAATTGCATTCTTTAGAGGATAGTGTGGTTTGGATAGGTAAAGATGGTAAATTTGTTGTCAACGCTGAAGAAGTTAGAACCACATGGAGGGGGAGTGCTTTTTTCCTTCCACTCTATGATTTGACGTTTCGGGTCCCTCCAAAAGCAGGGATTTTTGCTTAGGAGGCTTCTTGGAATAAAATTTTGACTTTAGACAACATTCAAAAAAGGGGGTGGGCGGTGGCAAATAGGTGTTTTCTCTGTGAGAATGGGGAGGAATTTGTTGATCATCTTCTCATTCATTGCGATGTGACACATGATTTATGGCACTTTGTTTTTTCCTTATTTGGAGTGCCTTGGGTGCTACCTTCCACTCTGAAGGATGTGCTTCTTACCTTGCATGATTCTTTTGTAAGGTTAAAAAAGAAGGTGTGGTATGCTGCTTCTCTTTGTCTCTTCTAGACAAGGAGGCTCTTGTTCATAGAATTAAAATGAATTTTTGTACAATCTTAGGCTCGACCTTAGTATTTTCGGGTTTCAAGGTCCTTCCTCTCATCAGATTTGATCGTTAAGTCCGCGCAGTGAGGGTCTCCTGTTCTTTTGTCTGCAAGGGCTTTTTGTTGTCCTTGTTGACTGTTGTATACATCATGTATATCTTTTGGTGCTATTTTGTGCCTATCAATGCATTTTTTGTCTTACTAATGCATGTAACGTTAGTCTAATGGATGATCATGATATTAATTTCCATATTAAATATGGTACCCTTGACTACTGTATATAAATCATAACCTTATTGATGGTTTTAACTCTCTTGGACCTAAAGGAGACTATATTTACACGGTTTCGTATGGGTTTGAATATGATAATGGAGGGAAAGTATTGCACAACAAAATCGGCTGGCAGTGAAGAATCTTGCAGGTACATTATCCATTTTAATTTTGGGCTTGAATTATGTTTATATATATAGTAGGTTGGTTCCTGAATAGGAGTCTCATGTTTTGAGAGAGATATTAGGTCTTGGAGTTGGTGGTTTTCATCCCAAAAAGAGGGGGAAGAATACCGACAGTGAATATCTGTAACCCTACATCGGATACAAAAGGTTTCTTGTTAGAAAATTTATCTCTACAGAGTTACCTAAAATCGACACATGGAAATTGTGAAATTCTTTTAGTCCTCCCTTTTTCCCCTTTTATGTATGGGTTATATGCATATATACTTTTGGTGGACCTATTAACTGAAGGGTTTTGGAATTGGGACATTTGTTTGTGTGACATTTGATGGGGCTTCTCTTGAACAAATATTATATGCTACTAAGACTTGATAATTATAGGGCGTTTACATTTCAATGTGGCATTTGTTTTTGTTTCGCACTGATAGATGACCCGATGATGCGTTTATAACTGCCATGAAACAACCTTGCACTCACTTGGGCAGCTTTTCCTACTCACACAAGTATGTTTCGTACGGGCCAACTTTCGTAGCCGTGTCAAACCGAAATTATGTCCGCTTATCACATGGTCGCAATTTGTGTGAGCAATGTGAACAAAGTTGGCGAGTTTGGTTTGATTTAAAAATGCCAACTGGTGAAAATATTAGAACTCGTTTGGTTACTATTTTCAAAGATAGTCCCGAAAATAGTTTTGGGAACATAATGTTTTGTAGAGCAAAATCTCTCTTTGGAAACTTGAAATGCTTTTAACTTGTTTTTAATTTTTAAATATATTTTGGAAATTTTTCTAGTGCTTTATTTTTTTATCACTTATAAGGCAGTATGATTACTTTTTAAAACAACCCTAAATTAGGAAGTGTTGTTCAAGATGTTTTCCGGTCTTCGTGTCATCGACTTCTGGGCTAATTTCGTGTTCTTTAATCGTGAATCCTTCTTTCGATTTTGTCGACTTGGGCTTGTCGGGAGAAAATTTGAGTTTTATTTTTTGAGGGGGATGGTTTTGTTTTGTTAGTGTGTTATCTCGACTTTTGTATGAGAGGTGCAGAAAATCAAGCTTGAGGTCCCCACTTGGTAAGTTTTGGTTTTTCGCTTCAGCGCTTCCTTCTGATTCAGTTTGGGAAAAAAAAGTCGGATTCTTTAAGAATTGGAAAAAAAATAGTTGGTTTTTTTTAAGAATTCGGTTATTTAGTTGGGAAAAATCTTCTTTAAAGAATATTCTTAAATTCCTGAATGTTTTTTAAGAAAGAAGATAATCTTTGGAATGTTTTTGGAAAAAGATAAAGTCTCTAAGGGGAACACGATTTTAAAAGGAAAATTTACAAAGATTGAAAGCCAACAAACAAGTGATTCATTGGTTTATTAAAGAAAACTCGTAAAAAAAGTACAAGAAAGGGTTCGCACTAAGAACTAAAGATTCATGGTGAATGCTCTATCATTGGGCTACATGCTTAGTTATGGTTTTCTCTGGGAGGAATCTATGGTAAAAAGAGAAGTCTTTTAGGTTAAAACTCTACACTCACTTTGTGAGTTTGAGCCAATTTCCTTGTGGTAGTAGGAAATTGGAAATTACAATACGTAGCTGTCTAAGGAGTCTGGGTTTGCTGTTTCTATACCCTGCCCGCCTTCCTGTAAATACTCGGTTTTTTTTTTATTTTTCAATCTTCTGAGAATCGGGTTTTGGGAATTGAAAATCGACACAATCGGCCTATAATTCCTGCATAAATGGACTCGGTTTAGACACCATCGCTCCTATTGCATCCGCCTGACAACCTCCTCCTACTATGGCACAAGCTTTAGTAATGCCTACTATCAGGCCTATCTTGTTTCACTTGGAGAAAAACCGTAGAAATTTAGGTGACTAATTTCAAAAGGTGGTAGGAAAATATGTTGTTCTTACTTGGATAACCTTGAATCTTGTGAGATTCTTAACGGAAGAAGCTCCAAACTCAAAGAAGATGAGCGTGATATCTAAGTCATCGCCAAGCATGGACGCCATGAATGCGCTGGATCGACTTATACAATGTGTTTACAGATAAGAAAATAGCCAAGGAGCTATGGGAATCACTAGATCAAAATATAAAACCGAGGACGCCGAATCAAAAGCTTGTCGGGCCGATTCCCTAGATTATAAATGGTAGATTCCAAGATTCGACGTCAAGTCTAATAACTTCAAGTAATCCTCCACGTAATCCATGTCGAGGAATGATGTCAGAGCAAACTTCAAGTGGCGGTATTATTGAGAAACTGTCACGTGCTTGGAAAGACTTCAAGAACTACCTCAAGCATAAGAGAAAGGAGATGAGCATCGAAGATATGGTTATTAGACTTCGCATCGAAGAAGACAACAGAGGATCTGAGAAGAAATGGCACATAATCTCAGTGAGGCTAAGGTTAACTTTATGGAACATAGTCAAAGTTCCAAGTTCAAGAAAGGAAATAACAAAGGGAAAGGCACTAAGTGGGGACCTAAAGGGGGAGTCTCCAAGAAGAAAAAGTTCCTAGAGAAATGCTTCAACTGTGGAAGTAAGGTCACAGATCTTCGGATTGTAGATTGCCAAAGAGGAACAAACCCATGGAAGCCAATGTGAGTGACAACATCTCCAAGGACGTGTCTGACATTGACCCCTGGCCATAATCTTGAGGTGAACTTGCGGGATCAAACTTAAGGAATGGTGGATTGACACGAAAAGCACCCGCCATGTGCTCTGATAAGATATTGTTTCTCCACCAGAACTAGTTAAGACTTAGGAAAAGGTGTTCATGGGGAACTCGTAGCCACTTTGACATCAAGGCCAAGGAAAAGTAGTAAGAAGATGATCGCCCTGAAGGAGCTAACTCAATCAATGTCTTATATGTCCTGAATCCGAAAGAATCCAAACCGGTCTTTGCATCAATAGTCATGGATTTGGATGGTTTTTAGTCAGACAAATTTGTATTATCCAAAAGTGGAATGTATGTCGAGAAAAGTTAAGCAATGGTATGTGGCAGCTCAATGTAATGATTATTGTTAAGTCATAAATGAATAAAGCTAGTTTTTCTGCTTATATTCTCGAGTCGCCTAACTATGGCATAGTAGATAAGGGAATATTAATTATGACATTGGGTATAGATTAATTGAACTCAAAATCATATACGACATTCCAATCATGCAAAACATAAGTGTGAAACTCATGAGGCAAACTAACCAGGTCATCTTTTCAAAGTGTTGAAAGACACATTGAACCTCTTGACTTAATCCATAGTGATATATGTGATTTGAAGCTTGTACAAACAAGATGTGGTAATAAATATTTTATTTCCTTTGTGGATGATAACACCAAGTACTGTTATGTGTACTTACTCAAAACTAAGGCTGAGGTGATAGAGAAATTCGTTCTTTACAAAAACGAAGTTGAAAATCAACTAAACAGGAAAATTAAAGTGCTGAGAAGTGATCAAGGTGGTGAGTATGAATCGCCATTTGTTGACTTTTGTGCTCAACATAGGATTATACATTAAACCACAACACCTTATTTGCCTCAATCCATTAGAGTGGTTAATCGAAAGAATCGCACTCTAAAGGAAATGATGAATGCAATGCTGCGAAGTTCTGGTCTACCACAAAACATGTGGGGAGAAGTCATTTTATTTGCTACTACCTTTTGAATAAGGTACTAAAAAACAAAGTGCAAAAGACTCATGAGTTATGGAAAGGAATGTCATCCTACAAATACTTATGAGCGTGGGGATGTCTAGCTAAAGTGGCGCATTCCACCCAAAAAGGTGAAAATAAGACCTAAAACTATTGATTGCATCTTCATCAAGATACATAACAGTGATGCTTATCGATTTCTTGTTTATGAGTCAAATATCCCGTGATGATCACAAGAACAAGATAATGGAATCGAGGAATGATATTTCTTGAAGATGTATTCGTATAAATCAAAAGTAGAGCCAAATTCATCAAAATGAGCTTTTGAGACTATTAATGAAAATAGTCAAGATGGAAATAATACTGGTGAGGTTGAACCTAGACGTAATAAGAGATATGGCAGAAAGCCCTTTGGTGCAAGATTTTCCGACTTACATGCTCGAAGGAACCCTTTGAACTTACAAAGAAGCAGGTAATTCTATAGAGGGTCTCATGTGAAAAGAGGCCATTAATAGTGAAATTGAATCCATACTACATAACCTTACTTGGGAACTTGTGGATCTTCCACTAGGTTGTAAACATTTGAGTTCCAAGTGTGTTTTAAAGAGGAAAAGGAAAGTACACGAATTAGTTGAAAAGTACAAAGCAAGACTCGTGATCAAAGGCTACAAACAAACTGAGGGCCTGGATTATTTTGACACATATTCTTCTGTAACGAGAATAAATTCTACAAGGATGATGTTGGCAATTGCTGCATTTAGAACCTTGAAGTACATCAGATGGATGTGAAAACAACCTTTCTTAATGGAGAGTTAGAGGAAGAAATCTACATGAAGCAGCCTAAGGGTTTTTCTGCTCTGGGACAAGAAAAGAAAGTCTGTAAACTGGTAAAATCCTTTATATGGATTGGAAGCAAGCACCAAAAAACAATGACATGAGAAATTTGACACGTAATGTTGTCACATGGATTCAAAATCAATGAATGTGACAAGGTGTTTACGCGTAGCATATGAACACGGATATGTCATTGTGATGCTTGTATGCAGATGACATGTTTATCGGCTCTGTAGTGGATGATAAGATGGACGCATCTACCAAGAACATGTTGAACTCCAAGGTTTGACATTAAAGACATGGGACTTGCTAATGTATTTTTGGGAATAAAATCTAAAGAACATCGGCGACTCCATTCTAAGTCAATAAACTATGTTGATAATATTTTAGAAGCTTGAAAGGGAGGAACTCTGTATAAATAAACACTTAGATGTAACTCTACACTTGTCCAAGAGTAAAGAAGAGAGTGTTTCTCAAGTAGAATACTCTAGAGTGGTAGACAGTCTAATGTACTTAATGAGTTGTACAAGACCAAACATAGCGTATGCAGTTAATAAACTGAGTAAATACACGAGTAATCCTTGTAGCTATGCATCAAGTAAGGAATAATGAGAGTATTAAAATACTTACGATTCACTCAGATCATAGTCGCACTACAAGATATCCTGCAGGAAAATTTGAAGGATACGGTGATGCTAATTGTATATCTAATGTTAAAGACTAAAAATCCCGCAGGGTTATGTCTTCACACGGGAGGTGCCGCAGGATCTTCGAAGTCCTAAAACAAATCCAAGCATTTGTTAGATCCACGATGGAATCCGAATTTATAGCACTAGACAAATGTGGGGAAGAGGCTGAATGGCTATGCCACTTCCTGTGAGGACATTCCATCGTGGCCAGTTGCCTCAATATACATTGTGATACTAATCCGCTATTGGTAGAGCACAAAACAAGATGTATAATGGTAAGTCTAGACATATTCGCTGTGAGAGATACCATTATATAACTACTCAATTGAGTCATCTCTGTAGATTATGTAAAATCTAAGGATAACATTGCGGATCCACTAACCAAAGGGTTAAACAGAGCTGGTTGAAAAGTCATCGGCGGGAATATAGACAAGTTCCTAAAAGAATAAGTCACGCAATGGATACCCAACCTAGCTGACTGGATATCCTAAGATCTAGGTTCAAAGGGACAACTAAATTGTAAAGACTTGGATACAATCACTGTGGGGATATCATCATGTCCATTCCTGTGATGAATCAGTGATGCTCAAAAGAAGGCGTTATGCTTTAATGATCTCTATGCATTGAGAAAGAGTAACATCGCCTACTCTCAATTTTAAGAGAGATTACCTATGAAAGAGTGAAGGGTCGCTTCAGATGGAATTGAATAGGTACAATCTCTATTAAACTTTTGCAGAACTGCATATTACGTCCATGGCCAAAATGGACATAAAAGAGAACTTAAATGTGTTAGAAGATTCCCGTGAAATATGTCATCTACACCAATGGCGTAACAATTCAAGGACATCGTGTCTACTGCTTAGTTAGTATAGTAAACAAATTTTTAAGGGAAGGTTCAGCAGCACCTACCTCTCCAATGCAGTGTATCAATTGATGAATCTATCACATAGTCTTTGAATATTCCACATGAATGTCATTCATGGGAATCATGGATAGTAGAGTGAATGACATCTAATGAGGCGTGAACGGAAATGCCATTTACCCGGCAGAGCCCAAACTCGCGGGCTTGGATGAAGGTTATGGCCCCACCTTTATCCCTTTAAAGGTGAGGCTTTCTCTGTTCGGGAATGTAATTTTCTTTTTGAGTTTGTTGTGTGAAAAAGGAAAAGGAGGAGGAGTTCGACAGTACTATTTGAGAGTGCTACGACTGGGTGATAGCTTCCAATCATATTTCGCCACGAGTAGTATCAAGGTGCTTGAGGTGCTGTCAGAGCCATTTTATCCTGTAAGCACATGTCAACGTGATTTTCTTCGAGCATCAAGGAGATGGCTAATATGTTTTAAGGAGATCAGGACTTCTCATGAGACTCAGCATTCCAATCGCTTCTTATCGATTCTTTGTAATTGTTTTTCTGTTCTTTTTTATTTTTGTATTTTTTCCCAATCTTTTTGTCTTGTAAGAAAAGAAAGTTTATAACACTACCAAAGTTGTTAATGAAAGGATTGAAAATATTGATCAAGAAAAATGTCACCAGAGCACATATTCTCAATCAAGCTAATGACTCTAGGTTTTAACCTCTTCAATTTAACTCCATGGTCAAGTACAATGTATAACAACATTTCGTCCTCTTCTTTCTAAATACTCCATGGCCGTATTGTTCCACTCTTGGATTAAAATGAAAGACTCTTCGCTTGTTTCTCTTGTATGCTTCACTCACAAAGTATTCTTTGCTTAATAGCAGTTTTTCTCAAAGACTTAAGTTTATCTTGTTTGCGGTTGTCTTTACCTTTATCGACGCTTGGTTTGTCGCGTTCTATTACGGCGTTTACTCGTAATCGGCTTGTTACGATATGGTGTTGTTCGGCTTGCTTTGTTGCAACGCTTTATTTGTATTAGGACACCAAATGCGAAAACAGATTCATCAATCAATATATCAAATACATTGTTATGATTTAAGCCAAGAACTGTAGCCAAAGATATTCTAGTCAATATATTATCAAATTTATAGGCTTTATACCAATTTATTATGCTATTAACAATAATATTATTGCAAGTTTGAATCAAAAATATTATTTTTTTCTTTCAATTTTTTTTTTTGATAATATAAACCTTAAACCTCTAAAGAGGCTCGATTCGACATTTTAACAACAATCTTTGGGGGAATTATTTACTTACGCACTTGAAATATTGAGAATTTATTGTCCTGATATTACTTGATACAAAACTGAAAATAGGCCGCCGATGTGGAAGTCTAGATAGATCTTTTCCAGCCCTTTTGGGATGGAATGGGAATGAATATTAGTCGTGAAAAAAGAAAAAAGAAAAAATGAAATTAATTAAACAACAAGATTACTTAATTATAGCATAAATTCCAAAGGTGAGGCTTGTCTTTCGCCAATCGGGAGGAAGGCATTGGCATTGACATTTGGCGAAGAATTAAGTAGACAAGAGACTGATAATAAAGCATCTGAGGAGGAGCATAATTTTCTTTTACTTCTGTCTAACTAACATGAAAATGAAAAAGATTCAATAAAATATCTATCAACATCTATCTCTATCATTGCCTTGCCTCGCACTATTCTTTAATTCAACTGTGGAATTTAAGAAAAGGGAAATGGTTTTTGCCCATGTCTTTTATGTTTTTTTTTAATTATTATAATTACTTGAGGGAAAAATAAGTATAGTCTACAAATCTAGAATGAAGACAAAATAAAATGAAGTCGTTTAAGGAAGGGTTCTAATCCCGAACCCTCCTCCATGGATTTCTACCTTTTATCTTATCGGTTCTATTTTAATAAATCAAACGTAGTTAAAATATTAAAAACTGATGGTCTCAGGGTTTGTATTTTCTTATATCATAGATGCTACTCTTTTGTGCTTCAGGTTAACTATAATTGGTGACTGGATTATACCATCGTTTAGTAAAACAACTTATTAGAAGTAGACGATTAATGTTAATTTATCTATAGAAGGAAAAGGTATATAAAGCAATGCATATATGTATAAAAAATATACCAAAATACAAATACGTAAATTATAAAATGTATAACCAAGGAACAAAGAAAAAAAATTTAAATGTACTCTTCAATAATCATTGAATTATTAAAGTAAACTACTTGTTAAAAACTAATTTAAAATATTTTTATTTCTTTATTAAAATGTGTTTCATGAAGTAGATCAAAGTATCAAAAACACTGAAAAACTTTTGTATATTTTTTATAAAGCATAAGTATAAAAAAACAGTTTTATATTAAATTTTCAATGAAAGTTTTGTTACCTAAATAATTTTAAAATCATTTTTGATAATTATTTTTTAAAATATTATACTGGCCTTTTTTTTTTTTACATCTATTCAGTTGATTACATTACAAAGATTGTTTTTATTGGAATTCGGACTTATAGAAAATAATATAAAATTAAAATAAATCTAATAGCATGCTTGGAAAATAATCCCAACTATAGTGTAGTTTTTTGACATGGACTTTTCACCTAGAATGAAGATTAAAAAGAATAAATGTGTCACTTTTGGTATAAATTCAAAATTTATAAAATTTTATAAAGTGTTTATTGAAAATGCACTTTCAATTAAAATGTAAGATTTTCAAAATTTTTAAAAATCATATCAGCAAGATACACTTAATTTCAGAAAATTATAATATTCTAAATAATTAAAAAAATGTTTTAAGTTGATTATTGTAGTGACATGCCAAATTAAATCCAAAAGAGAATTTGAATATTTTAATAAAAGGATCGAATATTTTATTTTACTTAATTTGGATTGGAACCCCTAAGAAAGGCCCATTGTTTTATATATTCTTTTCTTTGACACACAAAATCGGAATATTTTCTCATCGCATGTCCACAGAATGAAAGAATTTAAACAAGTATCTATTTGATGGAATATCTTTAATATGAATCCCCTTGCCTGGTCTCCATAGATTAACCAATCGATTGCACATGGCTGTGAAGTCCATCGCTTTGATATCATGAATTTCCACCAAACAACAATCGCTTAGTGCGTAATCAATATCATCACTACATCCCAAACTAACTCATCCCTGGCCCTCCTCGTAATCGAAAGCTTACCCAATTCTCAGTCCATCATAAAGCTCACACAAAGGTGAGGAAATCAATAGAAATAGAGGCTCTCACTAGGAGAAGAAGATCAATGCTCTCATGCCCTAGTAGAGAGAATATGATTTTCGAAGATCCGACACCCGAAAATAACATATCTCTTCGTAGAACATACCGGAAGCCAAGGAAGATCACTCAAGATTATCGTGAGCAAAATTTTATAAACAAAATACGCTTCAATTAAAACGTCAGATTTTAAAAATTTAAATTATCAGCAAGTTACACTTAATATTAGAAAATTATGTCAAACAAGGTATATGAAATGATAATCCATTTCAATGTTAATAATATTGTTTACTTATTAATTTTTTTTTTTTTGAAGTTATGATATTTTAAATAATTAAAAAAATGTTTTAAGTTGATTATTAAGTGACATGCCAAATTAAATCCAAAAGAAAATTTGAATATTTTAATAAAAAAGGGTCGGAATATTTTATTTTATTTTACTTAATTTGGATTCGAACCCCTAAGAGCGGCCCACAGTTTTATATAATTTTTCTTGACACACAAAACTCGGAAGAAAATCCAAACCCTAGTCGCAAAGATGGAAACGGTGGTAACAGGCATCCGCACATATCGGCCGTGTCTTCATCATGGATATGACGAAATTCTACCGAGAGATGACGAGTATCACGGAGATGGAGACTCGAGACTGAGACGAAACATCTCTAAAGACCACACGCCGTCGACGCGAATTCTCGATTTTTTGGAGAGTGGATTACCGTTAGGGATGGGTTTATTGAAGTCGGGAAATTTTCTCTACATGTTCGGCGGTGAGTACCGCGATTTTTATGAGTCTTTTAATAGGCCTCCTCTGCGGCCTGAGGAAGAGATGTCTCCCTCTTCAAGCGTATAAGCATTATCCCTTGGCTGGGCTAAGCTATGGAGAGCGACACGCCTCTCGCCTTGTGTATAAGTTAGATTCCTGATCCTCAATCGGGTTTCAAACTCGATTCCATGTTAGGACCAAAGATTTACTCGATTGTTGAGGAAATTGGAGGCCTAATATACATTCTTTCACGGAAATGCCTTAACCTGTCCGTCAAAAGGCCTCTGTTTGAAGTTTGGAATCCCGAAACCGAGAAGTCGCGAGCCCTGCCAAACCTCCTCGCTTTCCTGCACGCACTGGCACCACTGGCGTTTGTGGCGTGACTATTGTTTGTATGGAGTTTTATGTTTATAACTATTTCGATACCGCTTCGAGACATGGAATTGTGTGTAAGAATTCACCATCTCCCTGAACTGTGGCCCATGGAAATGAGACGCGGCTAAACAAGGATGTTTTCCTTTGTGACTTCAGAAGATGATGGCAATTTGTCGGCCGCCATGCCCGGCATGAGGAGAATGCC